>MU226991.1:1251886-1291339 GCA_018584345.1 Thuja plicata
TTAATAAGATAGACCACTTATGAGAAAATGTGGAGAAAAGAAGGCAAAATGCAGGAATGTAGAAACATAGTTCATCATTTTAATGGAACCCTATATGGATATGGATAATCATTCACCACAAAAATCAAACCCTCTACGACATATATAAAATAGTAAATATTTTAATATAATGGTTAGCATTTGTAGCAATGATGACAAAATAAACCACATAAAACATGATGGACTAACACAGAAGCAGATTTCATCATTTTAATGTAACCCTTTAGTCACACAAATAATCATTCAACATAAAAAGAGACCCTCAACGAGATATTAACATTTTAATGAAATACAAGGCATAGTAAATATTTAAATGAAAAAGGTACATGCTACTTCATGTATGTATATGTGTGCATGATTACTGAGGTATACTCATAATTGTGTATATTTATACAAATACAAAAGAAAGCAGAGATGATGACACAAGATATACTTAAAGCATGTGATGGAGGGATGACTCTGATATGATTAGAAAATGTAGATGATGCCATTAGTAGAAGGTTACAATGTGTATTGGTGCTCTAAGTGACAAGTGCATGACATATAAGGTTATAAAATTATGAGGATGCGGTTGATGTATTTAGAACATAGAAAATAGTAAGTTCACAAAATATTCACCTATGAAATAAAATGACAAAGGTTAAGCATAGTGTACCAACCCGAAGAAAGACTCTTTGATAAGGATTGTGCAGATAAATCATCCTTCAACTCTGAGCACTGCAGAGAATATTCAGGGTTTGCAGTAATGAAAAGATAATTCCTGCTTCACCTCTATGGTCTGCAAAGAATATTCAAACTTCCTATTTGTAGTAATGAAAATGAACTTGCAAAATCCCTTTATAAATTCATTCGAATGTGTAAGTTGAATGCATTCAATTGTAGTTGTTGAATTTTGAATTGAATTCTAGTGGGAAACATTCTGTCAATTCATTCTTGCACTACAAGCTGAGCTCTTATTGATTACAATCAAATAGTCATTTCATACCTGCATATCGAATTCAATTCTCGTATGTGTAGATTTTGCATTAAAGAATTCTTATTACTTGCAACCAATCAGTCATTTTATGCTTGCATATCCAATTTAATTGTCATTTGTGGATTTAGCCTTACAATTATTTTTATTTGTTTTTTATTCTTTGTTTTTGTGTTTATATGAGAGCCGTACACCAGTTGTTGAAAATGCAAGTACTATTTGAAAATAGATTAAATGCCTCAAAGAGTACAAACCTGTTTGGGAGAAAGTGCATATGAGAACCCATAAAGTTCAGCTTCATTTTTATAATTGTCATATGAGGAACCAATAACTGCTCTCTTGCATTTGTAATTTGACTAATTTTGTACTTTTGGTCCACTTGCATAAAGTGGTTATTGTAAACAATATGACTTTTTAATAAATGATTTATTCACTTTATTTGTGCAAGGAAGATTGTATGTCAATCACATAAGGACCAATAGTGGTTCAATTTTTTGTTTTTTCTCTATCTACTACTTGTTCATATATGAACATGTATTGGGGGTTGAATAAATATGTTTTGGGTTAATTATGTACATTTATTGGTGTGAAGGATTATTTGATAGTAGAAGTCCCTATAACAAAAAATAAACAATATTGGTATTATAGCCACTAGTGGTCCCTTTCCCCTATTAGTCAAAGTCTAGCTCCATTAAATTTTTTTAATCTTTAACGGTTTCCATTGATAGTTACATTTCAACGTATTATACACGGGTACACGGCCTCTTATTTGACTTTCAACCCGTGTACACTTCAATATGGTTCTTTCGTTTTGCTTTACTTTTGTATACCGTGCTGCATTATGTTCATATTCGGATAACCGGAGAGCTTTCGGGATTCGAATTACCAGACAGCCTTTTTGTATTATGCTAGAGGCGTGAGAAGGGAAAACACAAAAAACGAAATGGAAATTGTGCAATACACAGAAAGGTAATTCTGGATCAATTTGTAAGCTGGATTTAGTCTTTGTTTCCCTCATTAACAGGTGTATTTCTATTTCAATGTTGGCTTCTATGGAAAGAATTATTTAAACCTGTTGGGAATCTGCCTAAAGTCTTGTTTTGTCGAACAGGATATCGAAGTGGAGCTTAAGCTCGAGAGTGGATGGCGTGAGCGTGGTTCTTGTATTTTTCCTCCTACCCACCTCGCTTATTGTACAAGCCCACACAAATTTTATCTTCAACCAATTCAATTCATCGAGCCTCGAATTCTTTGGTAATGCTTCAGTGGATTCCAAGGCCATCTCCCTCAATCAACGATTTCAATCTACAATTGGCCGCGCTTTCTACCCACATCCTTTGCGTATGAAAGATCGTGGCTCTCTGAATTCAACTTTCTCTTTCAGCACAAGTTTTGTGTTTAGTATTGTTCCCTCTCCTGCTTCACTATCTGGGTTTGGACTGGCGTTTATTATGACGCCCTACAAATCTTCAGAGGGATTTATACCAGGTCCCTACCTTGGGTTGATTAGCAATTTATCAGTTATGGGAGATTCCTCTAACCATCTGTTTGCAGTCGAGTTCGACACATTAAAGAACTTGGAATTTGCGGATATCGACGGCAATCACGTTGGTGTGGATCTCAACGACCTCATATCTGTAGACTCTAAGGCTGCGGGTTACTGGATCAACAGCAGCCAATTCCAGGAATTGGATCTCAAAAGTGGACACAATATTCAAGCTTGGATTGATTATGACCATCTTCTAAACGAGCTCAAAGTCACCATTGCGGAGGCTGGTCTTGATCGCCCGCAGAAGCCACTGTTATATATGAAAAATATATCCATGTCCAACATTTTTGAGGAAGAAATCTTCGTTGGTTTCTCAGCAGCTACAGGAATGGTCTATGAAGAGAATTACATACTGGCATGGAGCTTTGCTACAAACGGAATCGCCCCGTCCCTGAATACATCTAATCTTCCATCCTTTGTACAGACAAAATCCAAGAGCTCAAATTCCAGACTGATTGTTGGCATCAGCACAGCTTGCGTTATCCTTTTCCTGGTGGTTGTGGCAGCATCACTTGTGTTGTTGAAGAGAAAGCAGTACAGAGATCATATCGAAGAATGGGAGGTTGAGTATTGGCCTCACAGGTTTAAGTACAACGACCTAAATATTGCAACCAAAGGGTTCCGAGAGGAAGAACTTTTGGGATCCGGAGGATTCGGTCGGGTATACAAAGGAGTCCTTCCCACAACCGGCCTCCAAGTAGCGGTAAAATGTATCCTTCGAGAAACCGATGATGGGGTGAAGGAATTTATTGCAGAAATCTCGAGTCTTGGTCGCCTTCAACATCGAAATCTTGTGCAGATCAGAGGCTTCTGCAGGCGGGAGAAGCAGCTATTCATAGTTTATGACTACATGCCAAATGGTAGCCTGGACAAGATGATATTTGGAAAACCAGACAAGATGCTCGACTGGGAGCAGAGGTACAGAGTGATCAGAGATGTGGCTGCAGGTTTACTGTATCTTCATGAAGAGTGGGAGCAATGCGTAGTGCACAGAGACGTAAAGTCCAGCAATGTTTTGCTAGATTCGGAGCTGAATGGGAAGTTAGGGGATTTTGGGCTTGCCCGTCTGTACGAGCATAACGAAAGCTCGCACACTACTCGTGTGGTAGGAACACTGGGGTACATCGCACCGGAGCTCGTAGAGACAGGAAAGGCCAGCCCTGCCACAGATGTGTTCAGTTTTGGTATTTTTATGTTGGAGGTTGCATGCGGGAGGAGACCTGTAGATCTCTCCCTGCAATCTGAAGAAATAGTTATGGTGGACTGGGTGAGAGAAATGCTTGGCACAGGCAGTGTCATGGATGCCGCCGACCCAAATCTCAGCGGGCAATATGTTGAAGGTGAGATGGAGAGAGTGCTCACACTGGGGTTGATCTGTTCTAATCCTCAGCAAGAAGGTAGGCTTGGCATGAAACAAGTACTCCAAATACTCGAAGGAGAAGCCCCAATACCAGGTTTTGACTCTCCGTTTTATTTGGATGCGAGCCCACCCAGCAGGAGTTGGAAATCTCATCCATATTCTAGTTGCGGTACAGATGCTTCCATTTCCAAGTCAAACTCTCTATCTGGCGGTGTCTCTGGATAAGGTCGATCTCTGTCTGGCTTCATGGTGCTTTTGTAACCATCTTGTCAGTCTGGAATACTCACTTGCAAGTATTTGTACAGAATCCACAATTACTGTTCAGTAAAGCTTATAACTTAGTATTTATTTAATTAGAATTCGTTTGTTGTATAGCTGTTTCTGGCTAATCCAATATTAATATATGTGATATATTTAATATCTTTTATATGGAATTAAAAATATTATCAATAATTTAAACATATTTAATTTTTATATTTAAATAGTTGTAAAATTATCATTTATAATTAGAAGGATAAATGTAAAAATTAATATTTTTTTTTATCTTTTTATGAACTTCAACTCTATTATAAGAACAAAATATCAATTTTCTACTAATGTATATATATTCTTTTATTAGTTTAACTAGCAATGATATATAATAAAACAAATAATTGAACAATCTTATATCATTCACTTAATTTTATATATAATTGTAAAAATTTCATTTAACTTTCTTTTCCATCAAGTTATATTAGAAATAGTTAGTACAAAAAATAAACTTAAATAGTTAGTTTGCAAATCAAATTTTTCTTTATATATATTTTTAGACTGGAGGATTTGAGTATAACAACCCCCTATAAACTACAATGTGTTAGGTAAACTCTTTAATGTGATTGATGATGTTGGCACGACACGTCCTCTCGTACTATACAGGTTGGAGGAGACTGGACCCCATGACCTCAATGCTTTACCACACAAAGCTCTTGCCAATTAAATTAGACTCCTAACTTTTTTCTTTATATTTTTAATAAATCACATGTCAAATATATTTATTTCATTGAATAAAATTTTAATTTTAGTAATTGCTTGAATGACATGAACATTATTATATACATCATGCTAATCATTTTCTATTATGTTCAAGAAAAATAAATTAATATGAAAAAATCTTTTGTGTATATAACAGTATAAAGCTTTAAAAAAGATAGAGCAAGTCATATAAATAATGACATTTTTATATGTCAAATTAAATATATAAATGGAGTCTTGAAGAGATTATGAATGCTTAGTATAAATCGATAGAACACCAATTACAATAGGACAAAAAATGGAAAAAATGATAGCATGGATGATATAAATCTAATATTTTATAAAAGATTGATCAGACATGTATTCAATAACAAGAAGGCTTCACATAATGTATGTTGTGAATTTAATCTTGAAATTCAAAGAAATGCATAGTGATATATATCTACAAGAAAAAAATGGAATTTTAAGTTATGTCAATGGAATAATAGATTGACATTATTTGGAAAATTAATCCTGAAATTTTTATTTGGTTAGGTATATTGATACAAATTGAGTATGCTAAATTGACGATAAAAAGATCAATTCTAAAAATAGTTTACATTTTGAATTTAGATTTTTTTTAAAACATTGTACAAAAGATCTATTATGACAGTATCAACAAAAAGTCAAATATATTATTATAATTTCAATAACATAACAACCAATCTAAATAAAAAATATTATCAAACTTAAAAAAATAAATAAACATATTTTATAACTAGTAAAAATTTATAAAAATGTATTTTCTAACCTTAGATATATTTATTTCATTTAATATTTTTTTATAACAAATTCTATTATATTAAAATAGAACAATAGGTATAAAAAGAACATTTGAAAACCTAAATGCATGAAATTTATATTTCAAAAGTATTTTTTTTATCCTAACTCAAATATTTAGATTTTTTTTTCTCTTTCCAAACCGTTCATTTTCAATTTGACTTGTTCTAAACATTAACTTCACTTGCCTTTTGACACAACTATTAAAATCTTCCCCCCTTCACACATTAAACTCATCTCTTATCAAATTTGACTTGCAAATTTTGTTATCACACCAAAAGCATGTGCTAGTGGTGAAGAGGGATCTCATCATGGATATTGTCTCTATGCCAACAATCTAATTTCATTACGAAAATAAATATGGTTGACTTACTTCTTTGACTTCATGGGAGGGCTAAAAAGCATTACCAATGTAACTAAGGGTAATTTTGACTTGAAAATAAACTACATTTTGATTTCTAGAATATAATAATTAAGTTGGTGATGAAAATTGAGGGTTGAGAGATGAAATGGGCAATGTGTCACCATCTCATGGAATCCTTTAGAGTTTGTTGAAATTGGTTTGGGATGGATAATCCCCTCCCATAGACTCATCTATTTAGGTGGACACACGGAAATTTCTTGAAAGGAAGAATCTTGCGAATTCCATAACTCATTAAGAAGATAAGAATGCTTGGAAAAGATGAAATGTTAAGGTGACAAGTGTCACCTTCACATTAAAGTGATTTAGTGGTTTTTTTACATTTTTTTTCCTTACGTAGGTGTAGAAAGGGGTTCTTGCATTTGATAACTTTTGCATATTTTTTCCTTCTTATCTTCTCACTTTAATAAATGCTACATTTGATTTAGAAAATTTTCATTTGGAAGGTAGGTAAGAGAAATTCCATGGATTTGAAGAGAGAAGTTATGGTTAGTGAAGGGTATTTTTAACATGGAAAATGAAGGGCATCGACCTCAGAAATTAATTTAGAAAGGTTATCCTTCCTTGCTCTTATCACTTATTTATATAAAAGTTTCCTTGATAAGAATGTGGTTTAAAAATAGCTGTGAAATTTTTGATTTGTGGAATTTTAGTGTCATGGTTTCATTAGGCAATGATCAAATACATTGCATTCTTGGGTAATTGAGACTTTGGGAATATTGCGAGTCTTTGTAAATGTGTGTAACCAAATTTCAAAATGATATGGGATGTGGTGAATTTGTGAATCTTGGTTTTGGCGTATTTCCCTGCTCAAGGAATTTCTAAAGCCTAGTAAGGGCTTCATGCTATCATGTTTGGATGTGTTTAGAGCTTGTGTTATTCCATTAGCATGTATTCGGTTGGAGTCTCTTATATATAATTTTTGAAGATAGATGAGCGCTTGAAGTTTATCACCCTTGTAATTCTATAACTATTAAGACCATCTATTATTTAGTCACAATGGAAAAATAATGTGTGATTATTCTTGTAATTTCCATTTAAATAGCTCCTACAGTACTTTGGTAAGTAATCATATAAATTATTTCTACTTTGTTGAATTTAATTATTAGAGTTGATTATTTGGTTATTCTATGAAGGACTTGCACTTGACAAAATTAATTATTTGATTATTTGTAAAGAGTTTTTAAATATTTAAAAAGGAGAATTATTTAGTTGTATTAAGATAAATTAATTACACATTAGATATCTTAAGACTAAGTGGTTGAAATTATAAAGGAGATGAGATTAAAATGTTTGAATTTTAAATAATAAATATAAATATTTATCTAAAAGTAATTTATCAATGTTCTATAAAATTAGGCTATTTTTTTGTTAGGGTCATTTGTGTAGTTGTAATATTGATCATGCAAGTGCATATCTAAATCAAGGCCATAGATATGATCTCTACTAATTTTGAAAAGTTTGATTTTGTTTCACCTTGAGATTCTTGATTCAATTAATCTTCACATAGAAACATGGTTTGCATGATTGGGGGTTTGCGAATGACAAGGCTTTATTACTCCTTTTATATCAAACCTTGACAAAAGTGCCAAGTTTAATAACATTTAAGAAAGATGTAGGATAGTTTAATGCAATATGCTCTAGAATGTAGATGTAGTACTACTATTGCTAGATGATTGTTTTGTGTCATTCATGTGTGGAAGAGGTGGTCTTTCACTTAGTTACTAAGTGTTTTAAATGAACAAGGATTAGTCACTTTAAATAAAAATATATAGGTGCAAGTACAATGGTCCATGTTTTAAATTGAGACACAATAATTAAGTTGATCCATATTTGAATTTAAATTTTAAAAGTATGGATCATTTTTGCAAGTGAAAAAGTGATATATCAAGTATCAAGTTAAACCTAGCATAGAAAAGTTGGAAAATTTATGATGGATCTAATTGCTAGAAAACATTTGAAGCCCTATTTCAATAACTAGGGCACGACCATCATGAATTTTTCAGAATCAATGAAATATTTTCAACAATGAATTGATGTACTATTGCTTGTCAATAAATGCACCATATGTAAAGAAAGCTATAGTGAAATGTCTATTTAAAAAAACTATCCATAAACCACATATATTATATGTTTCATTGAAAAAACTGTGCATCATTTCTCTATAGAAAACCACTTAGACCTAGGTAAACAACCAAAGCTGCTAAAAAAACTTACCCAAGTGGAGGAGATGCTTATAGCTAGAGTAACACTATTTTTACGAGTTACTCATGCTAAAGGAAGACAATACAAAATATCTCAAATGAATTTCCCATCCTTTTCTTCAAAGGTTATAGGATCTTGAAGTCATTATTGTTTGAAAAAAATAAAATTGAAGGAAAGAAGAATAAATGTTATGTGAACAAAGATCATAGTATGGATAATAAAATTCAAAATGACCTATACTACAATAATGTTAGTATCAATGTTGATGTGCTCAACCTATTGCCTAATACTAGGAAAGATGTATAAAACATGCTCCATAGCTCCATCTAAAATGTGATACTAGAAAAGATACTAGAAAAGACACTAGAAAATATGTAATACTAGAAATGATCTAAAATTTTGTTACAAAGTTCCATGGCTTGAACAACTGAACTCTACCTTAATACGTGATAGTGAACATAACAAATCCTACAAAGCCACAAAAAATGATGACCACCTCAACATTCATATCCCTAATATACTTGCGATCAAGAGGGCTAATGTTGATTGCCAACTTGCCACTTCAAGAAAAGTTCTCCTCAACTACATTTGAAAAAAAGTTGTCCTCAACTACATTTTGGTATGCATTAAAGTCTTTACCCTCCCTTGACTTTATTGAGATTTGAAGAATTCCTACTTTTGAATTGTTAACAAGATGAATGGATAAGATTTCTTTGACCCACTAAAAATTTCAAACATTTCACTATTTGTCAATTCGATCCATTAAAAAATAGAAAATCCTATCCATATACCATTACATGAAAAAGATGTACAGCTGTTAGTATTTATTAATATTTTGGAAAAAAGAAAAAATTAATTAATTTAATAATATAAATAATAATTACTAACTAGGTCAACTTTATGTCAAAATCTAGTACCGTTAACCTTTTCTATCTTTCTTTGGGAAAGGTAGCCTTGGTACACGGGCTCAGGTTGACCTTCGAACGCGTGAACACTTTCACAATACATGAATCTTTTATTTTTGCTTTATTTTGGTTCCGCTTTCTGCACTGTGTTTATATTCGAAAAACTGGAGAGCTTTCTTATATTATGCTAGAGGTTTGAGAAGGGACAACACGCGGAAGAAATGGAAATTTTGCAATATAATAAAAGGTAAATCTGCACCATTTTATACGCTTGCTTTACTCAAAATTTATTTTCCCAATTTGAGGAGTATTTCTATTTCAATTTTGGCTCCTACGGAAAGAATTATTTCAACTTGTTAGCCATCTGCTCTGAATTTTTCATTTGGATTTTGATATATTGTTGGTCATTATGTCCTAACAGGATTTCAAAGTCGAGGTGGAGCTCGACAATAGAGTTCTTGAGCGCGGTCCTTGTACTTTTCTTCCTCCCCACCTCGCTTATTGCCCAAGCCCATACAAATTTTACCTTCAACCAATTCAGTGACTCCACTCTCGAATTGTATGGGAATGCTTCAGTGCAGTCCACTGCCGTCTCCCTTAATGGTCGATTTCCATTTAGTATAGGCCGGGCTTTCTATCCACATCCTGTGCGTATGAAAGATCCTGCCTCTCTCAATTCTACTTTCTCTTTCAGCACAACTTTTGCGTTTACCATTGTTCCTTCTTCACCCTCACAACCTGGGTTTGGACTGGCGTTTATGATGACGCCCCACAGATCTCTAGAGGGATTTTTCCCAAGTCCCTACCTTGGATTGATTAGAAATTTATCAGTTATGGGAAAGGCCTCTAATCATCTGTTTGCAGTCGAGTTCGACACATTAACGAACCTGGAATTTCACGACATCAACAACAATCACGTTGGTGTGGATCTCAACGATCTCTGGTCTGTTAACTCTACACCTGCTGGGTACTGGATTAACAGCAGCCAATTCCAGGAATTGGATCTCCAAAGCGGACAGAATATTCAAGCTTGGATTGATTATGACAATCTTCACAAGGAGCTCAAAGTCACCATTGCTGAGGCTGGTCTAGAACGCCCACAAAAGCCACTGTTATATATAAAGAATATGTCCCTCTCCAACATTCTAGAAGAAGAAATGTACGTTGGCTTCTCAGCAGCTACGGCAAGCATTTATGAAGAGAATTACATCCTGGCCTGGAGCTTTGCTACGAACGGGATCTCCCCGTCCTTGAATACATCTTATCTTCCGTCCTTTGTACACAGAAAATCGAAAAACTCAAACTCTAAACTGGTAGCTGGTTTTAGCACTGCTTTCGTGGTCGTGACTCTCCTGGTGGTGGCAGCCTCACTTGTGCGGTTGAAAAGAAAGCAGTACAGGGAAGTTATCGAAGAATGGGAAATGGAGTATTGGCCTCACAGGTTTAAGTACAAAGACCTACATATTGCAACCAAGGGCTTCCGAGACGAACGGCTTTTAGGATCCGGAGGCTTCGGGCGGGTATACAGAGGAGTCCTTCCCACAAACGGCCTCCAAGTTGCAGTGAAATGTATCCTTCGAGAAACCGATGATGGGGTGAAGGAATTCATAGCAGAAATCTCCAGTCTCGGTCGCCTTCAACATCGAAATCTTGTACAGATCAGAGGCTTTTGCAGGCGGGAAAAGCAGCTATTCATAGTTTATGACTACATGCCAAATGGGAGCCTGGACAAGATGATATTTGGAAAACCAAAGAAGGTACTTGAATGGAGTCAGAGGTACAGAGTGATCAGAGATGTGGCTGCAGGATTGCTGTATCTTCACGAAGAGTGGGAGCAATGCGTAGTACACAGAGACATCAAGTCCAGCAACGTTTTGCTGGACTCGGAGCTCAATGGGAAGCTCGGAGATTTTGGGCTTGCCCGTCTGTACGAGCATAACCAAAGCTTACACACTACTCGCCTGGTAGGAACGCCGGGGTACATCGCGCCGGAGCTGGTTCACACAGGAAGGGCCAGCCCGGCCACAGATGTGTTCAGCTTTGGTATTTTTATGTTGGAGGTTGCATGCGGAAGGAGACCTGTCGATCCCTCTCTCCAACGTACTCAAATAATTATGGTGGAGTGGGTGAGAGAGCTGCATGCCACAGGCACTGTCATGGATGCAGCAGACCCGAAGCTTGGTGGGCAATATGTTGAAGGTGAGATGGAGAGAGTGCTCAAACTGGGACTGATCTGTTCTAACCGTCAGCCAGAAGGCAGGCTTGGAATGAGACAAGTTGTGCAAATACTTGAAGAAGAAGCTCCAATTCCAGGCTTTGAAGCCCCATTTTATTTAGAGATGAGCTCACCAAGCAGTGCTTCGAAGTCTCTTGCAGATTACAGTCACAGCAGTGATGCTTCCATTTCCAAGTCTTTGGACGCACGATAGGCTGAATGAGCTTCTTGTAACTCTTGTAATCTTTCTTTGGTTTGAAATACTTAGAGGTGAATGACGTATTTGTACAAAATACATAATTATTGTTCAGCATAGCTTTTAATGTTAACATTCCCTTAGATGAAATTCGTTTGTTGTATAACTAGTATCATTATTAATTAATTTATAATTTTTTTTTGTAAATACTGTACCAAATTTTTAATTAATCATCAACGAGTTCAAGAGTTACAAAATAAAGTTTGAGAGGAAAACTTAGCCAACTTCCAAACCTATCTTAAAAAACAAGGGCCAAGCCCTAAATCGGATTGTCATATGGACATTGCCCAGAAACTACAAAGAAATCCAAGAAACATAAAGTATCAAAAGAGATAGAAGAAAGAGAAGCCCCCAAGCTGCCAAAGTAGTGGCAAAGGAAGGTGGAGGGTCTGGCTCGTCGTTCATGTCTCCCAAACTTGCAACTGAGAAGGTTCAGGGTCTTGAAGAGTTCATCCATCTTCATTTTCTTCATCCTCCTCTTTCTCATCACTACGTGGTGAAATAGCCAAAGAGAGTCGAGGGAAATCCTTCGCCGAAGTCCAACCTGAGGCTCCATTAGTTGGCCAACCAGAGCTAGTTGCTGGTGGCCAAGTGGGTGATGGTCGAGGTTCCCAACCAGAAGGGGAATCTCGGTGGCGAGCTGGAGCCTGTAGAAGATGGGGAGAACAACGACGTGGAGAGGAATGCTCGCTTGGGGGTCAAGAGTGAGAATCTCTCTGCCGACTGGAACCATTACATCCTTTGCGCTGCCCACGAGAGTGGGAAGGAGTGGCAGAAGTAGGCGCATTTGGTGGAACTCTGGCCACAATGCATAGGGCATTGCCCCAATGTTGAAGTAGCTCCTGCAAATGAGAAAGCTCAAGAGAAACCTTATCTACTTGAACTTGAATCTGGAGCATTACATTATTAAAAATACATGCTTTAGCAAATAAAGATACATTAGTATTATCAATAACAATATTTGAGAAAAGAGCTGAATTTTTTTCTTTCCAAATTGTAAATAAAATTTCCATTATGAAAGTGTGCCAAATTTACAGGATAGGAAATGGAAGAGCTAGGTGATCACCAAAAAGAATGAGAGGCCAAGTTAACATGAAAGGGCAGAATGAAAAAAAAAAAAGAATCCAGACCCGATAGTTTTGTGCCCTCTGACAGAACTATAAAAAGTGGAAAAAACATTCAGGCTGGTGATGAAAGGGCAATGGGGATCCATAATACCCAGATAGTGAAGCCGAGAACCTAAAGGTAACCCTTGAAACAAAAGACACCAATTGAAATGTACAATTTTAGGTTCTATAACAATGGACCAAACAGTAATAAAAACAATCTTCAAGTATAATGAGAAGATTGGATATGTCATCTCTTATTTAAAACCTCCACCATATGCAAGTGGTGAGAAAGCCAAAGCTAGCCTTATTGAGGTTGATATATTTCAAAATCCGTGTCTGGTACCATCGTCAGTCCTTCCACCATGGAGTGCGACTAGTGATGCCAACCTTGTGAAAAGTTTGTGGTGGCAAAAGAGAAACCAAAAGCTCAAAAGTCTCTCTATCTTGACTGGAAAGACCAAAATATGCACAAGCATCCTCCCATTTACGAATGGACATTGTCTCTTGATAGAAGAGGTTTCGAGGAGTGCACAGACCATGACGATGAAGACGCAGAGCATGGAGACCTAGAACTCTAGCCAAAGGGAGACCTTGCATCTTAATTAAAGGCGACCACTAGAGATTCTGTAAGTTAAAAGAGAGGTCATCATGGAAACCAGAGCCATGCCATCATAACTAGGGCATGGTAGCCTCCCATGCACACCAAATGATTTTGGCCACAAAGGAACCCTGATTTGTACAAGGTCTGTCATAAGAAGAAAATTATGAAAGCCCAAAAATTTCCATACTGGATGATGCAAAGGAAATCCATAAGAAACACAATGGTGCAATAATTTAATCTTCCAAGCCTCCTCACCAGAAATGTTGTGAAGTATCCACCTAACACAAAGAGCTTGTCCTTTCTTGTGGGTAGAAATGAGGCCAAGTTCACTAGAGTGTCGAGGGAGGTAACAATACTCCCAGAACACATGGTGAAAGCCATGGCATTGGGTATCTGAGGCTCATAGAAAATATTTGAGAAAGCGCTCCAATTTGGCATAAGCTGCTTTTGAGAGAGATCAACAAGAAGAGTAATAGACATGTGTAACAACCAAAATTTTGGAACAGACTTGAAATTATTGTGAGCGAGAGAGGTTTGGTAATCCAATATGCCAGGTTGGTCTCAATCTTTGCCAAAACAACATTCCATAGTTTGGTTGTCGAGTCATGAAAGGAAAATGGTATGTCGAGGAAACATAAGACCTGACCATGTTGTATCTATTGCATATTATAATGTAACATCCATTATGGTGGTGGTAGGAAAGACTGACAAAAGTCGAGAGTCTTATGTCATTGAATGGATGAACCAAAAGCCAAGAAATTTTTTTCAAGGAAATGAAGAGCATGTTGCATGTTGGCTTTGTCCTCAAGGAGAGTGAGGAAGGAGTCATCAACAAAATTCCCATTGACAAGCTGGGAGGTGGAAATGGGCAAGGAAATCCCATGAACATGACCGACAGAGATAGTAGAAGCTAGAAAGTAACCAAAACCTTCTTCTGTTAAAACATACAAAGTAGGAGCCAAGGGGAAACCCTGTCGAATAGATCGATGCAAACCAAAAGAAGAGGAACGGTGGCCATTGATGGTGATGCAAGCATTAGCATATGAAAAAATAATTTTAATAGAAGAAATAAAATAGGGACCAAATCCCACTACATACAACATTGCAAGAGTAAAAGGCCATTCAATACGGTCATAGGCTTTGACAAAGTCTATTTTAAGGAAAATGGTGGCCTAATCAGATTGGTGAGCCTATTCTATACCTTCCCAGACTGCAATTATATTATCTAGGATGAACCAAGATTCAATAAAGCATGTTTTCTCTGGGCGAATAATTTGGGGAAGAAGATGGTGAGTTCTTAGTGACAAGGCCTTTGTACTATGATTTTGTAGTTGACATTGAGCAATGTGATGGGGCACTAATTAAAAATTTCCTTAGGATCGCTAGATTCAGGTATAAAGTTATCGCGCAATGTTCCAATATGCAGTGCTTCTAAATAGACATTATGAAGGTCAGTTCCTAAAGTATCCCATAAGGCCTTATAAAATTCATAGGGAAAGCCATCACATCCTAAGGACTTATTGTCAGCCATGGAGAAGGCACCCTCCCTAAGGTCTTTAAAAAACAAAGTCTTATCATAGAAAAATCATTGAGAGTTTGAGAGATAATTGGGAACACAAGCTAAACAATCCTCTAAGGCTTGATGAGAGGTAGGAGTGAAATCCTGGGATATGAAAACTTGTTTGTAGTGTGCAACAAAATCTTGTAAAATATTGAGAAGCTCAGTGAGAACTAAGTTTCCATCTTTGATCCTTTTAATCCATGAATTGGATTGCTTGGGGCGTAGTGAAGAGAAAAAATATTTACTAGCACGATCTCCCACTTTCAAGTAGTGAAGACGTGCCTTTATTTGACATCCCCTAGCAGAATAAGTGTCGGCAACTTGCTTTGCATGATGAAGTTCTGCCACCTTAAGCTGTAACTCTGGGGAGAAAGGATGAGCTTCCAAGTTGTCAATGACTGCATGCAATTCCTTGGTATTTCTAGCATAGGACCGATGACAGAAATAATTTAGTTGTTTGCCATAAAAGTGGAGAAAGTACGCAATGTGAGTAATGGATGCATTCCACCATGAAATCTATCCTGACAATTGAGTGGGCCTAGGTTGAAGGTTCAAAACATTCCTTATGTGGGCCAGAGTTGAGGGATGATTGAGGAATAATGTGTTGAGAAAAAGGTGGCAGATAGGAACATTGGATGGTGAATAGTCCATTCTATATAGAATTTAATGGGAAGGTGGTCTGATAACACAATATCTGGCAAAGGCAAAAATGGCAATTCTTGGGAAGTCCCAAAGGAAAAAATATTGAGAGTAGATCATGTCACGATCAAGCCTCTTAAAACATCTATCAGATCCAACTCGATAATTGCTCCAGGTATGCTAAGCCGCATGTGGGAGACAATGATTGAGATTGGGATTAGAAAGACCCAATTTATTATGCATGTGAAACCATGCTTCTCTTTCTCCAGTTGCCCAGTGAAAATGTGAAATGCCATCCTTATCAAAAGTCACCTCAATCATATTAAAATTGCCACATAAAACCCAGGTGACAGGTGGCAATGAATCAACAATCCATCACCATAAAAAACTCTCTTCGCAACATCATTGGGAGCATAAAGATTAATAACACCAAAGTGGTGATTATTAATATTAAAAAGAGTCCACACTAGCCTATGCAAAGGGTCTTCTCCATGGTTGATAATGAAAATTTTCCAATGTGGAGCCAATAGTGTAACTACCCCTCCTTTACCAGCCTCGTGGGATGATGATAAAACCAAAATCTGGGGCCAAATGACTCTAAAGGAAGTAGAAAGAAGAAATCCCGCAATCTTAATTACCTGAAGGTGTAAAATATTTGTCTGAGGAAATCAATGATGAACATCTCTAACAATATATTTTCTGGGGAGGTTTGTAAGACTCCTGACATTCCAAGAGAGAAAATCCATTAAAAGGATTCATTCATGGTTTTCTCATCCCCAAGTGAGGAGAAGATGTTGCGCAAGAAGGCCAACTCAAAGTTGAAAGATGGGTAAATATCACCTAGGAAAATTGGATGCTTCCCTAGCCCTGTATTGTCAAGCTTGTCATGGCTAGAAGGGTTGTGAGAGCGACAAAGAAAGGATCCATTGAACACTATTGAAGCAGAGGGTGGAGTGGAAAGAGGCAGGGATCGATGGAGATGGTTGGAGGAATGACCAATGACTCTGAAGAGGCTGGAGAAGTCCCCTAAGAAACAGGGTGTGAAATGACCTTGGTGGTCTTTGCTGGAGCCAATGAACTGATGGAAGCCTACTTAGGCTAAGGTGCCATGCCTTGTTTTCCCTTTCGAACCATAGTATTCCATGTTTCCTCTGCTTTATTAGCTTCTTTGGGACAAGGAACGACTAGTTCCTTAGGAGTAACCCTTGGTCGAGAAGTAGCCAAAGGACATTCCTTAATCTTGTGATCCACAGAGTGGCAACAGAAACAAGTACTGGATAAATTTAAATACATTACCTTCTGGGTGAAAGTGCGCCCGCCAATCTGAATATCCAAGGACTCACGGAGGTCTTGGAAAAGATTGACCTCTACACAAACCCTCTTTTGAGGGTGAGCATGATAAAAATGGTCATGTTCCAAACAAACAACCCGACCAAGCGATTGAGCTATGTTTTGCAGCAAAAGCCAACAAGGAAAAGGTAGACCAGGAAATTTGACCCAAACAGGTACTTTAAGTTTCTTATCTTTAGAGACAGTAAAGTCTCTTGACCATGGTTGGAAAACTAACAAGGAGGTGCAAACAAACGAGGGACCATGTTTGAGAACATCGTCAACATGTGATGGGTTCCCAAAGTGAAAAAGGGAAAAACCTTTAGTAAGGTTCTTGACACCATCTAGGCGGACCCCATGAAGGGCCCATGATTTGATGACCCAATCTTTAAGAACACTCTCAAATGGAATTATACCAACAAAATAATAAATAAGAGTATGATTCTCTAACTAGTCACAAGCCTGGTCGAAATCTGATACTGGCAAAACCACATCAGGGGTAGAAGACTTAGCTTGTGGAAAACCTTGGGGATGAATTTCCTGGGATGCTTTCTCGGTAGAGCCATTAGTTCCCACAATCAACACTTCGACACCAACAATAATTACTGAGCCAAAATTGGTCGCCTCCATTAAAATCTAAATGGTAAAATCTTGCAATTAATGCAGTATGACAACAATGTACAATAGACCTAATAAGGAAACCTAAGAAAGACGCAAGGACGCAGGAGATAGATTCAACCTAACAATAATTTTAGTAAAATTATGTTTTAAAAATAGGCAAATCAATGGTTCATGTTCACCTAATTGGTACTTATTATTTTTCATTTTTATTTATGATTTTATCATGCAACATTAAAGTGTAAAATTGTAATGTAATTAAGTGATTATGTTTCTATATAGTTTATTTTTTTTTTAAATTTTAAATTTCATACAAATTAAACGTATAAAGAAATTATTTTTTAGATACACTAAAAATATATAGATAGAATATATGCATATAGTAATATAACGGTGAAAAAGTAAACATGAAGTGAATTTAATAAATAATGATATTTTTGATGGCAAGTCAAATATGTTAGCCAAGATTTGAAGAGCCTGTGAATGTTGAATAAATAACTAACAAAAACATAAAGTACAATGGAACAACAATTAAATAGAAAAATATAACATGATTGATGTAGATTCAATATTGTATAATGGATTAATCAGAGGTTTGATGTATTTTACACTTACAAGGCTTGACATAATATAGCTAATAAGTATAATCTCTAAATTATGAAAACACCAAACAATATCCGTCTACAAGCAAAACACGAATCTTAATAATATCAGGTAAATTTATAGCATTTGGTAAAATTACATTTCAAATTTTTATTTGATTTAGTACATTGATAACAATTAAACATGTTAAATTGATAATTGAAAGATCAATTTTAGATCAATTTTATATTTGGCAAATAAAATAATTATTTAAGTAGGAATAAAACAATACAATATATTAACAACCAATCAAATTTAAAAAATATTATTAATTTAAACAAAAAATAGAAAAATAAAAGACCTTTGTAACCAATAAAAAAATAGTTACACATTCATTATATATGTATATAATAAAAAACAACAATAATTGAATAAAAAGTGCATTTAAAAAGTAGAATTTACAAAATTTTGGCTACAAAAGTATTTATCAACCCTTCTTTTGAATGTCAAGTCTGTCCATTTTAAAATTGAGCAGTCAAAATTGTTTTCTTCACTTAATTTTGATGTAACTAGTAAATTCTCCTCCACACACATTTGCTTCGTCTCATTATCATATTCGACCTAAAATCATTTACTTCTGTGCGCAACTTGTTGACTTAATTCTTTTATTTCCCCATTAGTTAAGGATGAAGATTTTGGGTTGGAAAAACTCATCATCTCATTTTCTAGAATAAGTCTTGGCTTCCTACCTATTCCATTTTTTTGTCGTATTCCCGTTGAGGCTAACCATGGTTGTATGTGGGTTTAGTTAACCATTATTGTCACTCTTTCTTGTCCTTGCCCTTTAACTCAATGCACCGGTGTTGGTTATATAGGTATCAAAAATTCTGTTGAGAAGATGTTTATTTGAATTTAGTAGTTAAATAAAAAATCAAAATCTTACTGTATATTAATTTTAAATTAATTATTAAATTTAAATAAAAATCTTATTATATAATATCTAACATTTAACATTTCATTAGATTAGATAGTTGCTAGATGGAAGGAATTAACTAATATTGATGGTCCTCCCAGTCTGATTTCTTCCCTTCAGAAGGCTTTAGACAATATAAGACTTGTTTATACTCCTCAAGAGCATGAGTTGATATGGACTCAGTCTCATACAGGACAATATATAGTGAAAATTGGATATGAATCTAAGTTTAATGAAAGTTGTATTAAGGGTCGACCAACTACATTGCCCTGAGGGGCTGCTTGTCTTCCTAAGGCTGGAGATTTTACTTGGTTGGCTCTTCAAGACCGAGTCCTCACTAGGATGAGATTGGAAAGACTGGGAATGATGACTATTTTTCCATGTACACTATGTGGATACTTTATTGAGTCTTCCGATCATCAATTCTTGCATTGTCCATTTTCTGTGCATTGTTGGTATTCGCTATTCTTCAAGTTGGGTTGGTCATTAGTTGTAGTTCCTAAATTATTATAATTTCTTATAAGATGGCCATCATTGTACAGATCTTTAGTATTTTCTTCCATTTGGGACATTAGTCCCTCCATCATCATATGGAATATCTGGTTGGAAAGAAACAATATGATCTTTAGAAAGAAAGTGCCAACCTTGGATGACGTCCTCTATAGGATTGAACAGTCAATCTCTGAGGTGGTAATGACTTATGTCTAAAATAATATCAAACATTTGAAGACAGTTTCCCATTGGGATTCTTATATACACAAGACCTGGCCCATGCTCACCACTATCCCATCTCATGGCTGCACTTCAGGGAATAATAAATCAAAAGAAAGGGAAAATGTTGTTTGGACCCCTCCCCTTGAGGGTTTCTATAAATTAAACTTTGATGGTGCCTCACGAGGAAATCCTAGGTTATCAGGGTCTAGTATTATTATTCGAGATTATACATGTTCCATCATTAAAGCATTCTCTAAGAAACTCCCATTTGGCACCAATAACACAATTGAAATGGATGCTCTTAGCCTAATAATTGCCCTAGCCTTGTAACTAAACATTTACAAATTGGTAATTGAAGGTGATTCAATGGTTATTTTTCATGCTCTAATTAACAAACGAACGCAGTGTTGGAGTCTTCAATATCTCCTTGATAAAGTTATATTTCAGCTTCAAGCTCTTGTTGATTATGAGGTCAAACATTGTTATAGGGAGATTAATCAAATTACAGATTATCTGGCAAACAAAACTATTAATGATGATCTGCCTATGCAAGTAGTGGATCCATAGACCCTTTCATCTTTTATTTAAAACTGGTAAATGTGACGCTCTATTTTGACTTCATCATAAGGACTAGATTGTGGGAAATAGTTTCTTCCAGTTTGATTCTCCTTTGGTGAGGTTGGAATACTATTGGAGAATGCATCACTTACATCATGGTAGACTGGTTATGAGTTTCCTAATATTTTTTCTGGCGTGGGATGCTCTATCTTTCTAGCGGTCTCTAATTGTTGGGGTGGTTGGGGGCAAATTTTTCTCCACTCTCTCTGTTCAAAGTCTAATAGTATACTACTCCATTTGATCCTATTGATGGGGATTGGTTTTTGGTATTAGTATACCCTTCATGACATGCATTATATTCATGGTCACATATCTTGATAGGTCCACCCTCAACATTGATGATTGATTGATATGCTTTACTATTGGGTTATCAATGATGAGGGTGCTTGAGTGGTCTTGACCTTCTATTACAAGAAGTGGTTTCCGTTGCACAAAAAGATCGACCTGTTAGTGACCGATACAACCAATAGACTTATAGAAGACATAGGAGGTTGTTAAACCATGTCATGAATCCCAAGGGGAGCGCTGCCATTTTGCCAACAATCTCCCCCTCAGCATTACCCGAGGGGATTCAAACATGTGACCAAGCTCTGATACCACTTGTTACAAGTAGTAGTTACCGTTGCACCAAAAGATTGACCTGTTAATGACCGATACAACCACTATACTTATAGAAGACACATGAGGTTGTTAAACCATGTCATGGATCCCGAGGGGAGTGCTAACCATTTTTCCAACACCTTCACCATTGGGGGTCTAATTGGTTCCCAGCTTTGTTTGATTCTAATTGTTGGGGTTGGATGGAGAGAATAGTTTTTGCCTTATTGTTTGCATTTGAGATTATTAATTCATGTTTTTTATTTCATGAGCTCCATTATTATGATGATTCATGAGTTGCAATAATACCCCCATCAGAGCGCTACTGCCATCCTCCTCACTATGATAACTATGATGTGTTGGGCTGTTTCATTTGGGGCCTAGCAAGTTGGGATTATGTTGTTTTAATCCTTTAATGAAAGATATTTGTATTTTTTATTATATCATATTACACATAACTTGTGGTGGGCATGGTACACTATGCTCACAAACTCACTTTTCTTTCCATAATGAGAATTAGCTGGATTGGTTATATCAGTGAACCCACAGGCACTTTTGATTTGGAAATTTGTGAAGAATTTAAGTAGAGAATTTTGCGTAGAGGCACTTTGCTGTTAATATGGTTCTTTTCCTATAGCTTGTACTATTGATTTTAAAACTTTTATGGCTAATGATTGTTACAAAGAATTTTTGCAGTGGTAAAAGATGTTTATCAAGATGCTAGTTTAAATATCATTGCACAAGAATCTGCCCGAATAATGTATCATACAAATCCTCATTTGCGGAATCTGCATTGGATTTCTTCTAGGCTTCTTCAGATATATCTCCTCTATCACTCCTCTGAACTCTTCTTCTCAATAAGAGTACTTCTTATGACTTCGTTCACTTTCTACTGGGATGTATTTGTCTTCTCTTTGGATTGGGTTATTCAGTTGGATCATGTTTTTATTTTGGGATATGGCTGATATCTATAGTCTTGTAATGAGTTGGTCTAAGGTTTGCATTTGGAGCTATGACCCCAGGTTTTCTTTACCCGGTTATTTCCTGATGGTATGCTCCCCTGAACCGGGTTTCAATGTATTGCCACTTTGATTAATAAAAAGAGTATACATTTTTACCTTAATTTTTTTTAATTAGATAGTTAAATTGATGTTAGGAAGAGTAATTTTGAATATATTTTGAAATTTAGGTTTAGAACAATTATTTGAATATCATAAAGATAATATATTGTAATATTTCTCAACATATTATCACAACTTTAATAAGTGTCATGTAATGACGAGTATTTTCTTTTGGTTTTGTATTTGATTGCAATTGCAATCTTAAATGTAATTATAATTCTAATTCCAATAAATTTATTATATTTTATTTTATTAAATAATTTTTAATTAAATATACAACTATATAATTATATTTGTACTAATATAATTTACCAAATTATTTTTCAATTAGAATTCTATTCATAATTTGTTGTTGTAATCCTAACTCTAATTCTAATTATAATAATTTTTTAGATTATAATAATTACCAAGAATTCTACCTTAAATAATAATTATAAAATTAAATATTTTAATTACAATAAACTTACTAAAAAATGTAAATTGTTATAAATTAGAAAAATATTAGTTCACATTAGAATTTTAATATAATTGATTAAAGTATTTATAATTATATTTTAACTATTTAAGAATTAATATTTAATAAATTAAAATAATATCATAATTTGAATAATATTACATTATGGATTAAATAATATATCTTACATATGTAGACACCTAAAAATGGCCCACATCCGCAAGTGACAATTTCACTAACATTCCTCTTAAATTATTAAATAATCTTTATTATTTAATTAATTTTTGTCTTTCTACTATGTTCTAAATTCAAAATCACAATTTCTCTTTAAATTCATAATTAAGTAAATTTAATTAATTATTTAATTATTAAACATCTAATCACTATTTATCAATTATTCTTCTATAAAATAATTAAATAATTATAATTATTTGATTATTGCGTGTCATTATCATTGATTAAATAATTATCTCATTTAATTAATGTTCCCTCTTTGTTATTATTATATCAAGGTAATAATCACATTTCATAAATTAATTCCCTCTTTATTATTACATCTATGTAATAATTAAATCAAATCTCCACTCATAATTAAAAAAAATGATATTTATTTAATTAAACTAATTATTCCTCTAAATAAATAATTTTAATTATTTATTTGTATTCCCCCATGTGCAAGTAAATAAATTCTTTTAATTATTTAATTGTATTGATTCTCTCATTTCTGACTAATACTAAGTTTCAGTTAACTTCTCAATCACATTTCCTTAACTGATCAATCAAATCAGTTATCTACTCAATCCATCCAGTCTTCTCTTCAACCAATTTAGTCAACTGATCAATCTATTCTCTTAACAAACTAATCTATTCTATTGACAAGGTAATCAAGTGAGTTGAACTCCCAATCAGTCTGAGTTCACTTTTCAATCATAGATAATCAGTCCCACCAATCGTGGAATCCTGATTGGAACTACAAGCGCTTCGAACTCTTATTCTGTCACATTGAGCACTCATTCTGAGAGCCCACATTGCAATAAGAAGGAGAACAATAAAGGAGGATTACTGGTTTGCATGTTCATTTGTTTGAAAATGAATTTATATTATTGATTGTTCATGCTTTCTTTTTATCTTACTTCCTCTTTTGATATTAGGTTACTAACTGCTTAATACATCTTCTTATCGTTGAGATTTTGATGTTATTTTATGCTTTTACAGATCTAAATTACCCCAATTACAAATGATGAACCCGATGTGAAGCACTCAACTTCTCAATTAACATTTTTGTGTGATAAACACACACAGGTTACAAAGACGCACGTGATGGGGGTGCTTCGACACACTTATCATAACAATTCGATGCACTTGCACTACTATTTCAATGCACTTACATAACGAAAATGACACACTATACAAGCTCATGTGACGCATTCAATTTCTGACATTTGTAGGCTTATTCTCATTCATTGCTTTGCTTTTATTGTTTGATTTTTTTATCATAGGACTTTTAGTTTTGGTCTCTGAGGACTTTGACACTAATTCTAGTATTACAGACAAGAATATTTACCATTGATTTATTTCTTTTTGTATTGGAAACACTTGTGTTGTGGTGTTTTGTTGTCTATTTATGTGCATAAATCATATTCTGAAACACCACAAACAGTCCCCAAAACAATGCGATCTACCCATGAACCAACACAAGTCTACTCCTAATCACCATATTCAAAAATCGAATAATTAACCAACACATTTAAATAATCAACCAACACACTATTGGAATATTATGCATATATGTGCTAACATTGATGTTTTGTCATTAATGTCAACATATTTCTACTGTTTGAGACCGTGTTCCTATGATGTTCAGGGATATGTTTGGTTCAGTATAGACTTCGTATTGATTATCAGTGTATGTGGATGTATATATTGTGTTGAGAGATGTCTGTAGTTGATTCATATCAACCTACAGAGGTTCGCATGGTGATTTCAGTAAGTTATTGGTTTCTATGTTGAGACTGTATTTTTGGATGTTCAGTGGTGATAATGTTTTAATATTTGGTTCGGTATGGTTTGACATTGCAATATTTTGGTATGTGGACCTATGTGGCATATTTGGGACATTGATGTGTGCCCTCAACTCGATTGGTTTATGATTTGGAAGCCTGCAAGCAATTTTTATTGATTGATAGAGGTTACTGTTATGATCTTGAAGTTAAGTTCAGAGATGACGATGAATCCAAAGATTAGAGTTGATGTGGATGTTACTGAGGTTATTCATGGTGCTTGTGGATGTTTCTAGATCATGCTCTTATTGTGTTGTTTCTTCTCATTGATTGGTGTGATTGCATTTGGTGATTTTCTATTGGTGAGATCATATTCTTCGTGTTCTTAGCCAACTTAATGATGTAGCATGTTGCAAATGTTTGAGGCATAATTATTGGATGCTTAGCATGTTCGAGGATGGAGTTAATGGTCTGAGCTATGTCTTAGCCAACATGGATTGGTTTGCATAAATATTGTACCATATATGATTATAATTTTGTATTTTAGGTCATTGGCCGACCTTCTGAGAATAAGTTGATGAATTGTACAAATCTAATTGTATCCCTTTGTGGATCGTGTGCTAGAGGTGTTAGAGTGTGAGAAGAGGTATGAGTGGAATCTGCAATTGATGCAGAGATCTAGTGTGGAAATAAAGGTTGCATCTATACTTAGATGAAATTAACCCAGACATGTTGAAAATGCTATTATCCAGTTCATGATTTATGGATTGTTGTCCACTATGGATTGTAGTCCATGATTGCTGTAAGGAAATGAGCCTTCCTCAAGGTTGCAACCATTTTGTATTTGAGTAGTGAGCTCTAGTTAGTGTGTCTGAATGAATATCCATCTATTGTAATACATTTAATAGGGTTTAGTTATTTTAATAGAGTACATCATCTTGTGGGTTCATCCCCATCATGGTTTTTCCCTTAACTGGGTTTTTTGTGTCAAAAATATTGGTGTTATGTGTTCTTGATGTGTTGTGGATCTATGCTTTAATATTCATTAATCAGATCTAAAGTTTAAGGTTAAAAGTTGGTTAAAGTTTGAAGTATTGGACACAACTGATTCACCCCCCTCTCAGTTGTGTGTTGCCTTATTTCTATCAATTGGTATCAGAGCTAGTTCCTCTTTGGGAAGCTTAATCGCTTGAGGAGATCCGAGATGGAAGATTTTAAAAACAATATAAGATTTGATGGCACTAACTATTCTATATGGAAAGGTCACATGGAAACACATATTAGATGCATTGGTGAATAATACTAGGAGATTACTGAGTTAGCATATAATCCTCCTATAAATCTTTCTGCTGCTACTACTGATGAGAAGAAGAAAGCTGAATAAAACATCAGAGCTAAGGAAGCATTGTTGAGTGCCCTATCTGATACAATGTACACAAATGTTATGGAATTGAAGACTACTCATGAGATCTAGAAGAAGTAGGAAAATTTGCATAAAGGAGATGTCTATGTGAAGCTAGATAAGTTGTAGAGATTGAAATGAAAGTATGATATGTTGAGGATGCGTGAAGATAAAAATATAACTTCTTACATGTAGAAGGTGAATGAGCTTGTATGTGGAATCATATATGTTGGTGGAAAGTTAGAAGAATAAGAGATTGTTGCAAAAATCTTGAGATCCTTGCCTGCTTCTATTGAGGAGATTAGAATAGTGTCGAATGTGACAAGAGACATGTTGATTGGTAAGTTAATTGCTTCTGAGATGAGTGAATTTGGTGATGCCCTTCCTAAAGTTGAGTATGCATTTAAAGCTATTGTTTCTAAGGATAAGTAGAGATATGATCCAGGAGAAATATCTTCTAGAAGTACATCAAGATATGAAAAAGAGTGGGAATAAATTGAAGAAGAAGATAGATATATTGAAGAACTTGAAGCCCTTATTGTGAAACAATTGCATAAAGGTGCTGGTAAGTATGGTAGAAAGTTACCTCTTAATTTTTTAAAAAAGATTGATGATTTTTCGTCAAGATGTTTGGATAGAGACCCTAAGAATAAACCTAGAAAATACCAACCTAGATATAAGAAGATATGTTACTATGTTGTTGATGAAGGTGTGAAAAATGATGAGTCTGATGAAGGTGGTTCAAAAGATGATGAATGAGTATTTATTTCTATCAAGGAAGAAGATTCGATCCCTAAAGAGACTACTATTTTAATGATTGTGGAAAGAGCCCTAGCCACATATGTTGAAGAGAAAGATGAATGGGTAATTGATAGTGGATGTTTACATCATACAAATGGAGATGCAAGAGAATTTGTTCAAGCTTAGAAAGGTATGATGGTGGTGTTGTTAGATTCAGTAATAACACTACTGGTCTAATTCATAGTAAAGGTTTGATTAATCTTGATGGTAAGAATAATACTAATGATGTTTTATATGTTGAAGATCTCAAGCATAATATTTTGAGTGTTGGATAGTTAGTTGAAAAAGGTTATCATTTGCAATTCAAGAATGACAAGTGTAGAATCTTGGGAAGTTCAGGTATTGAGATTGCATCAGGCACAAAGACCAAAGGTAATGTATTTCATCTGAATAGTGCTAATAAGATGTTTGATGGCTAAAATTGATGATAGTTTGTTATGGTATAAGAGGTTGTGTCATATGAATTTTGATAACATTGTCAAGATAAGTGCTACTAAGTCAGTGAGAGATCTATACAAGTTGTTGAAGCCTGCTAATGATATGTGTAAGGAATGTCAGATGGGTAAGCTAACTAGATCTACTTTTAGAAGTAAGACTTATTCTTCAAGTAGATTATTAGATCTTGTACATACTGATTTATGTGGTCTCTCTAGAACTAGAAGTTACTATGGAGATAGATATTTCCTACTATTTATTGATGACTATTCAAGGATGTCATGGGATACTTTTTAAAGGATAAATCTGAGGACTTTGACAAATTTAGAATATTTAAGACATGTTTGAAGCTGAAATATCTGAGATCCGACAGAGGCGGTGAATTTACATCTGGTGAATTTAATGCATTTTGTGAAGAACATGGGATAAAGATACAAATGTATACACTGCAGACCCCACAAAAAAATGGTATTTTAAAGAGAAGGAAGATAAATATTCTAGGCACTACAAGGACAATGATGATTGAAGGAAATATTCTACATGTGTATTAGAGAGAAGCTATGAGCACTGTAGTTTAGACATTGAACTAGGTACAAATCAAGCATGGTACTGGTAAGACTCCTTATGAACTATGTTATGGTCATATTCCTACTGTGAAATATTTTAGAATATTTGGAAGAATTATTTTTATCAAAAGAGATGAATATTTAGGGAAATTTGATCCTACATATGATGAAGGTATCTTTCTTTGTTATTACACAAAGAGAAAGACATACAAATGTTACAATAACAGGTTGAGAAAGATAGTTGAGAGTGCTAATGTCAAAGTGGATGAAAGTAATTAGAGGCAAGATAGCTCTTGTGGATATGAGTTTGATGATTAATTAGGAAGACAATACAAATTAGGGAATTCAACAACAAACTCAGAATAAAAATCAGATTGTTATGGGGAATCAAGATGAAGATGTTCAACAGAGAAACAAGAGTTTGGTATACATGCAAATCCTAAGACTCCAAGGTATGTGAGAATGAATCATTCAGAAAATTAGATAATAGGTGATAATAATAAAGGTGTTCAAACTAGAAGAAGAATTACTGAAAATAGAGAAGAGTTTGGCTGATTTTGAAGATTGAACCTAAAGATGTGAATGAAGATTGCAAAGATGAACATTGGGTGAAAGCTATAGAAGAAGAATTATATCAGATTGAGAAGAATAAATCATAGATTTTAGTTCCTAGACCTATGTAAAATAATGTGATAGGTACTAAATGGGTTTTAAAAAAAAAAACTAAATGCAGATGGTGAAGTGGTCTGGAATAAGGAAAGACTTGTTTATAAAGGATATTCATAGATGAAAGGTATTGATTATGAGGAGAATTTTTCTCCTATTGCTATAATTGAAGCTGTTAGATTATTTCTTTCTTATGTTGCTTTCAAATATTTCAAGGTTTATTAGATGGATGTCAACTCTGCATTTTTGAATGGTGAGTTGGAAGAAGAAGTTCATGTTGAGAAACTAGATGGATTTACATTGATTGATCAAAGAAATATGGTTTTTTGATTGAAGAAAGAATTGTATGGATTGAAGCAAGCCCCTAGAGCCTAGTATGCAAGATTGGATAAGTATCTACTGAAGCTTGAATTTAAAAAAGGGACTACAGATAGTAACTTATACTTTAGGATTGATCATGCTAATATTCTGATTATTGAATTATTTATTGATGATATCAATTTTGGTGGGAAATGACAAGTTGAGTAAAGAGTTTTATAATGAGATGCAAAAAGAATTTGAGATGTCTATGATCAGTGATATGAAATAATTTCTTGGTTTGCAAATTACTAAATTAGAAAAAATAATCTTTATATCTCAGTCCAAGTATGTGAGAGTTGTTGAAGAAATTTGGAATGAAAGATTCTAAACCAGTTAGTAATCCTATGGTGACTGAATGCAAGTTGACAAAGGATGATGATTATCCTAAAGTAAATTAGACAAGATATAGGTCAATGATTGGTCTAGTTTTCTATATTTGACTGAGACTAGACCTGATATTAAGAATCATGTTTTCTTTGTTGCTAGATTTAAAGAAGATCCTAAAGAATCTCATGTTGTGGCTGTTAAAAGAATATTCAGATACTTGAAAGGGATAATTGACTATTTTTTGTGGTATCCTAAGGATGATGATTTTATGTTGAGTGCTTTTACTGAGTCTATTTGGGAAGGTAACATGGATGAAAAAAAGAGTACAAGTGGTGGTGCATTTTTCTTGGGAAAGAGATTGCTTTCATGGCAGAGAAAAAAAAAACTTCATAATCTACTGCAGAGGTAGATTATGTTGTTGCTGCTATTAATTGTACATAGGTGATATGGAAGAAGAAAATATTGAAGGATATCAAAATTGAGTATGATGAGCCTATTGCTATATACTATGATAATCCAAGTGCAATTAACATATCTAAGAATCTAGTATTGTATTCAAAGACAAAACATATATCTATCAAGTTTTACTTTTTGAGAGAGAAAGTTAATGAGAAGGAAGTAAGATTGGAGTATGTGCCTATTAAGAAACAAATTGTGGATATATTCACAAATCCATTGTGTAAGGATACTTTAGAGTATCTTAGAGGTGCTTATCCCTCCTGATAAAATCTAAGGTGCATTAGTGTGCATCAGTCTAGTGCAATTAACATAGATATCTTTTATCTAGATTGGTGTTTTGATGGCTACTACTCAGGGGGAGTAGTTAGCTCGGTAAGTTTTGTGTTCATATTTGAGGGGAGAGATGTTTGTTCAAATTTTTGGCCTCTATGGTTAAGTTCATATATGTTCCTTTTCCATTGATGTCAAAGGGGGAGAGATAGTCATGTGAAAAACAAAGGAAGATAAAGTAATCAATTTTAGTATTGAAGAGAGATTCAACTACGAGAGAGAGATTCAATATGAGAGACATTGTAGAGAGACTTTGAAAGATATGTTTGGATATTGTTGGTAGTACTGTTGATTTGATTTATTTGTGCATTGATTATTTTTCACATCATATGTTTTCATCAATGCCAAAGGGGGAGATTGTTGGAATATTATGCATATATGTACTGGCATTGATGTCAACATGTTTCTACTATTTGAGGCAGTGTTCATGTGATGTTCAGTGAGATGTTTGGTTTCATATAGATTGCGTATTGATTTTTAGTTGTACCATCCTAAAAAGTAATCACCCTTATTAGGTGCTCATTTTTATCCCCATTTCAATATGTATGGGTTCCCACATTGATTTGAATGTCCTTCTAGCATTTATGAATCCTTCAAAACAACATTATTGTTTCAAAATTCAAGGATAGCTCTAAATTCTACATGCATGATTTCCTATTTTTCCACCTATCACATAATTCATCTTCCACCTAGGACCTATGTGTAGACACCTAATTTTGGTCAAGGTAAATCAAACATTGAACAAAGTGAGAAAATCAATTCAAATCAAGCAAATTCTGAATTAATTAAATTATTAAAAGCCTTTAGATGATTTAAATCAAATAAATAAATTAATTGTACAATTGAGATTAATCATTTAATTGCATAGTTAAAATCAATTTAAATCCAACCCTTTCAAGGGTGCACATGGCTAAAGAAATTCAATTAAATCTCTTAATTTCCTCATCCATCACATGGGATAAAATTGATCAACCAATGAGGATTGAGAATGGGAGTTCACATGGATCAAGCCAAATCAATTCTCCATCACATATCTTGGAGTTGCATCTTGACAACTCATTTTGTCCGCTCATTTGAAACCACCATTTAAATGGTCTCACCATTTGAAACCCCTAAGCCAACCAAGCCTTAACCATGGGTTAATCAAATCTACCCCCTACCCTTGGGAAATCCTTTAAATAGAAGCCATTTTTGATGCATTAAGAACATCACACACTCATGAAGCAAAGGATTATCACTATAGGCAAATAACATTTGAGTTCATAGCAATTACATGTTAGGATTTGCACTATAGTGAGCAATTTGAGCTAAATAGGCATAATCTTAATCAAATAGCTTCAATTCATATTTTAGGATTGCCATTATGGATGCTTAAGCTGAGAGCATGCTGTTTTCTTTTCTAATTAGAGAGCCATGAGATGCTCAATTGTTGATTTTAATTCAAATTAGCTAATCTTTTGTTAAATCTTTGTTGAATGGATTGATATAATAGTAATCTCGCAAAGGTATGAATTTCATATACACAAATGGCACCCACCATGGGGCTTAGACCTCATTTCTAATAGATTTATTATTATTTTTGTGTGTATTTGAGTGTCTTTTGCAGAAATTTATAGGTTATAGGTGAAGTGACGCATAGACAGCTAATGTGTAGCGTATTTACACAGTGAAATAGCGCGTAGAATTCCTCTTGTCTTCTATCTTTCTTTCTTTTGGTGCATCAGAAGGAAAAGTGACACGTATCAAGCTAAATAGTGACACCTGTCAAAGCAAAGTGACGTGTAGCAGCTAAATAGTGACGCATGTCAAAGCAAAGTGACGCGTTCTAGCAAAATTCTAACGCTTCTCACTATTCTTATAACACATTTGAGCTGTTATAAAGTGCATTTAAATCTATCTTTGAGCTCTTTGTATGCTATTATATAAAGCTCTGTATGCTTTTAATTAGTGTGTAGAACAGAGCAAAGTAGCACGTAGAATACTGTAAAGCAGCACGCTGTCTGTCTTAAAATAGCGCGTAGGTCTCTGTCTGTTTTTATTTCTACAAATCTTAAAAAAAAACAAGTTAATGGAATTTTATTTTTTGATTTGCAGATGGTGAAACATCAAAAGGTTAAGAAACCCAAGCTACGAATCCACAAGGAGGACAAAGAGACCAAAAGTTTGTTGAAACATGAGAAGAGTATTCACAATGCAAACCTTTTAGAAAATTTATTTGAAGAGGAAAAAATTTATGATAATTATCTTAAAGTTGCTTTAGCTTACAAATCCAAATACATTTCGTTAAATTGAAGCAATTCATATTTTAATATTTGGAAAAGAACTTTAATGTTAGGTGAATTGGATCTATTTGTTTTGGATTTGGATTTCCTCATTTTGAGTGGATTGTGTTGACTAACTTGTTGGAGGAGAGGATGCAAAGGAGCTGGAATGATTGCCACTAGGTGAGTAGTAAAAATAAAAAAAATCATCAAAAATGCACCTAGCCTTTTTTAGATTTCATTTGAGGTATTTTTCATATCCTCTTGCTTTTGCTTAAATTGTGGAATTTCAAAGTTCAAAATCTAGCCAATTAGAAGCCTATTATTGTTCACCAAAGGAGACATTAGGCCTATGCTCTCAAATTTTTAAGTTGATCAAAATTCCAAACATGTTGAATTTGGTGATAGAAAGAAAGGTTGGATATGAACAAACACATAATTAAGACCTCCTTGTTTGTGGAAGCGAAGTGCTAGGTATATGATCTTCACTCTTTGAGTGAATAAAAAAGCCAAAAACACTTCAAATCCCTTAGTTTAAGAGGTAAAATTGAAAAATTGTTAATTGTGTTTGGAATTGTGAAAATAGTAGGGATATTCTCTTCACCTTTGTTGAATCAAATTACAAAACCTATTTGAGCTTTTCAATTTCTTGTTTTTCCATGAACATGCTAGAAGATTAGTGGGCCTGCCTACCGAGATTTGCCTTTTTGAGGACGGTGATAGGAAATGACCCAACTGGGATACAACCATTTTAGCCATGGTAATACAACCCACTATAATAAAAATGCATTCATCATTAATGGGATGAGTGCCAAAACAAATTGAGAATCAAACCTTCTCTAGTGGTCCTCCGGGATTGCGCAAAATCATATTTTTATGTGTGTGTGAGGCCTCTATAATGGGGGATTAAACTCAAAATGTTTCGAATGGAATCTTGAATACAACCTGGTTAAAATAGAAATTCTTACCTTTTAGAGCCATTAATACAAGCCAATTTGACCTTAGGTAGATTGCTTGGAAGACTTTCTTGTTAAAACCTATGAAAACGATCGAGAATATACACTTTTTTGTGTAGAAATAGGGGTCAAAAATAAGATTTGTGTGTGTGCTATGATTATATGTTCATTTTAAAAAGAGAAAAAATACATAAAGATCTGATCACATTATTGAATTTTTATTTTTTTATCAAACCAGTGACAGGCTGCAACTTGCATACTTTCCTGACGCATCCAAACATTCTTTTGACATGTGCAAAATTTATTCTGACGCTTTTAAACCTGGAGTGGCGCGTAAAGACCTATTTAATAGCACTTTTGAACAACCAAGTAATGCCTACCAACTTCAAGTAACACGTATAAACAACTAAACAACACGTATCAACAACCAAGGAGTGCTTTTCTATTTTCCAGTGAGCACGTATAACACACTGAAGCAACATGTACTAGGCACTAAAGTAGCGTGTATAGACTGAGACATCAAAACTGAGGGTACTTCCCAAGGGTTTTTGAAAATTCTAAAAGTATATCTGGATAACCTTTTCAGAGTTCTTCCTGTCTATCATATCAGATTGATCAAATCCTGTCATTTTCAAAATTTCTAAAATCTTAAAGCAGATTGATCAAAAAGGGAATTAAAGATATTGTGTTCCATGCTAATGCCTGCTTTTAAGAGATCTCACTATATGGAATATAATTTACAAGTATATGGGACTTATCTTAGGCACACGGTTCCCTTTCTGAGTGATACATTAGCTCCCTCACAAAAAAATTTTGAACCCGAAAAGGAAGCGAGACTAAGAAATATGGCTTTTCCCTTTGGAAACATTGATCCCGATCTTATAAATCTTGTCAATAAGGACACCACTAACAACCAAAATAGTGGAAATAGGGATATCAAAAATAATGGAGGAGGAAATGCCCTTGAAAATCAAGGCATGGATAATAATGGAAGGAATAAGGACCCTCAAGAGGAGGAGGCCACCGATGAAAATGTGGATGAGGTGGTTCAAAGCCCATTCTTCATGAAGCTCATGGAAAAAGTCCTAGAAAGAGATAGGGAGAAATATTTCTTCGATTTAGCCTGAGCAGGGGTAAAACTTCCCCACAAATTTTATATGGAAAATCTCAAGAAGAAGGAAGAGGATGAAAACCCAATTGACCTTATCAACAAATACGTCAAGTTTTTTCAAATGCAATTGGACAATATGAAGAAAATGATGGTTCAAAAGCCTTTCTCCATTAAGGCTATATGCCCATTTCCTTTTGACAAAACCCTAATTATGGTACCATTTCCTCCAAATATAGTCTTCCCTAAATATGACAAATACATGGGGGTATCCAACCCACAAGACCATTTGAGAGAATTTTGTGCATTAAGCTTGGAGTTTATGCATGATACTACCTATTTAATGTGATTATTCCCAAGAAGCCTTGGAGGGCCCACAATGGAATGGTTTTGAAAATTACCCTCAAATGTGTGAACATTTTAAGAGTTGGCATCAAAGTTTATGACTCATTACTCATAAAATATAAAATATGAGGTCACAATGACAAATTTATGAAAAACTAACAAAAAAGAGGGAGAAGCATTCCTAGTATTCTTTCAAAGGTGGAGGGTAGTATTTAATCGATATCCAAGAAGTATGCCTGAAAAAGAGAAAATGGATATCTTCCTAAATAGTCTAAACACGATCATGAACTATCGATTGCAACTTAAATGCCCACATACTTTTGAGATCATTGAGAATGGAATTACCATAAAGGAAGTTTTGGTGAAGAGTGGAGAGATCAATATTTTTAAGGAAAATAAGAATTTTCCTAATAATAATTCCAACAATAACAATCGGCCTTCAAATAATAACAATCATTTTTGGCTCAAGAACACTAAAAATGGCCTTGTCAATACATATTTTAAAAGCCCCTCCCTCAATCTCACGAGATCTTCTAACCAAGCTAATAATATAAATCAAGCAATGAAGGTTCCATTTAATAACAACAACAAAAAAACATGCAAACCATGCAAGAGGCTAACAAACAAAGATAATTATTTATCCCATCACTAAGAAGGAAGTTCACACCCTTGGGTGAACCCCTTGAGAATGCTTTAAGGACCCTCATTTCTAAAAAGATCATTGTCTTACCCGAATCAAGGCCTTATGAACCTAAAGTTAAACCTTCATAGTGGAATGAGGCTCATATTTGTGAGTATCATCAAAATAGAGGGCACAAGACCAACGAATGCATGAGACTCAAGCATTAGGTGAAAGACTTGATAGATAATGAGCTTATCAAGGTGGAAGGGCCTCAAAATAATGAAGATCATGTGGCTTTTAAAACTCCATTCTTCAATCATGAAAAGGGAGAATTCAACAATAAAAATAACAAAGGAGGCAATAAAAAAGTTAATTTTACACATAGCTATGATAATGTATTCAATTCCTTATCAAGATATGAGAATAATATCAATAATGTGGTGATAAAAGAACAACCCTCAAAGGAATCCTCTAATTTTGTTACTAGGGGGAAATCATCAAAGGTAACTTTACAAGGAGCTATCCCTAAGGCTATTGGTCCTAATCAACCATCTTCTTCTCAAAAGAAATATAATATTGTGGATCAATTGCAAAAGACTCCCTCTGAAATTTCAATCCTTGAGTTGCTAAAATTGTCACCAAATCATAAGGAGATCCTAGAAAAGGCTCTTGTGGAGACAACCGTTCCCGATGATGTGGATGTGGACAAGTTCCAAAACATGGTAAGTCATCTCATTGAACCTCATTGTTTGTCTTTTTTCGAACAAGATTACATGTCCATAAATTGAATCCCCAAAATATTCCATTGCATATATAAGTCTTGATTCATAAGAATCATGTCAAAAGAGTCCTGATTGAAGGAGGATCTGGTCTAAACATTTGCACATTGAGTCTAGTCAAAGCCCTAGGATTTTTTGAAGGTGCCATGGATCCAAAGAAGAAATTCACTATTAAGGCCTATGATGATAAAGTGAGGAATTAAAAAGGAGTGGTGGTGTTTCCTATTCAAGTAGGGCCAATAAGAAACGATACCATTTGCCAAGTTATTAACATGAAGTTGACTTACAACATCTTGCTAAGTAGACCATGGATACATGAAATGCAAGCAGTGCCATCCACATACCATCAATGCATCAAGTTTCCATACATGGGAGAAGAAATTAATATAAGTGGAGTTGCGAATCCTTTCCAATATTGCAACATGGTTAAACCTATACATGAGACTTTCATTCCACACAATAGTGTACATCAAGTGCTCATAGAAGAGAAAATCAAAAGGAGGGTCCTAACTTAAATTTGGGCACTAACTCCAATCAAGACAAAACTAACTTATCTACATCAAATATTGGTAAATAGAAGGTTGGTTTTGTAGATTAAAGCAATAAGGATGCTAAATTGAGTATTTCAAATCAAGAGGAGGGAGTTTCGAACCCCTCTAGGGTAAAAAATGAAAGGGTCCAAGAAACACATTACCAAAAGATGGATAATTTGATGAATAAATTTTAGAAACAATGCAAAATTCATTAAAGGGATGCTGGAGAATATTTCGTATCTTTGTTTGATTTACCTCCCTCTCCAAGGTCACATGGTAGGCCAACTAGTGCTCATTCCAATAAAAAATAAAATTCCCATTTTGTAAGAGCAAGTGATAATTCATCGAAGGAGGAAGAGGATAATGAGGTTTTAAAATGGCTATATAAAGACGAGGAAGCTTCAAGTTCACATGTTGAAAGAGTCCAAAATGTGAGGATCCAAATACACAAATATGGAAAAGGTTTTCAAATCATGCAAAATATGGGATATAAAGGAAGAGGACCCTTGGGCATAAGAAATAGAGGATTTATACAACCCATACAACCTCCTTGGAGATATAAGGATGAAAAATCAAGAATAGGGTACCATGATCAAGCAACTGGTTCAAACAATTTCAAAGATTCCCATGAACACATCCATATGGTAGATTATGAAAGTGAAGATGACTCTGGTCAATATGAATGGTATTCCTTATCTGAGGCTTCTTTTCATGACAAAGAAGTGGATGTTATTCATACCTATGCACCTACATTTAGTGAAAACAAACAATCAAGTATGGATCGAGGATCAAGTTCTACTCAAATACCAAGTAACTCTCAAGAATTAGATTTAAGCCAAGCATTAAATAAAAATAATTGGGTAGGTGAACCATGGGTACCTTCATGGGTAGAATATTTGAACATTAGGTTTAACCCATGAGCATTTTATCCCATATAAATCCAAGAGGACTCAAGTGAAGAGGATTTTGATCCAATTTCTATGGAACACCTTGAGCAAGCCCATTTTATAGATTTGAGCAATACACTGTATGAACCCTCTAATGAAGTCATGTCCTTAAGTCCCATGGATACAAATTTACCCAATGAATCCCTATCCTTTATCCACCATGAACTAATTGATTGTGACCACAATGAGCCAAATGAAATACTCTCCTTTCCCAATGACAACTTTGTAGCCCTATACCTCAATGCAGTTGAACTCTCTGTCACCAATGAATTTGATCAAAGCATAGCAGTGAAATAAAATGACCAATCTCTGAATCCAAAAGAAAAAGAAAAATAAAAAAGAAGAGAAAGAAAAAAATGAAGTGGTCTAGTGGTGAAAACCACAATGTGGCAGTACTAGACCCCAAAAAAGTAAAAATAAAGGATGTTTCCGAAGGTGAAAACCCAACTATGGAACCTAAGGAAGAGAGATTAGACACCTTACCATAGCATGATGAATACATATCTCCTATCTTGATTGAAAAAACAAAGAAGGTTAATATTAGAATTGATTTAGCACCAAGATTCATATACCTTGCAGTTTCATTAACTCCAACAGAAAGGGAAGATTTTTTTCAATTCTTTGAAAAGAAAAGAAGGTTAACTTTGCATGGTATTATTTAGATATGCTAGGGTTAGATCCAATTTTAATTATGCATCACTTAAATGTAAGACCAAGAGTCAAGTCGGTGAAACAAAGGCTAAGATGGATGCATCCACATATAGCCTTGCTAGTGAAAGCAGAATTGGAAAAAATGTTAAAAGTAGGGTTCATAAGGGCTATAGCTTATGCCGAATGGATATCAAATATTATGCCAATTTCAAAGTATGATAAATAAATAAGATTATGCATGGATTTATGATACCTCAACTTGGCATGCCCAAAGGATAATTTTCCATTACCTAGCATTGATGCTATAGTGGATTTGACAACAAGACACTCTATGTTTTCTCTTATGGATGGATTTAGCAGATATAACCAAATCAAGATAGCACCAAAAGATCAAGATAAAAAAATCCTCACATGCCCATGGGGTACATTTTTTTGGAATGTCATGCCCTTCAGCCTTAAAAATGCTGGAGCTACTTATCAAAGGGTAATGACCACAATTTACCATGATATGATGCATACATTTATTGAAGACTATGTGGATGATATTCTAGATAGATCACATGAAAGGAAGGATAATCTACCCATCTTGGATAAGATTTTCACAAGGTTAGAGCAATTCAAAGTTAGGCTAAATCCTAAGAAGTGTCCATTTGGTGTGCAATTAGGAAATTTATTGGGTTACATAGTTTCAACAAAGGGAATAGAAGTTGATCCTGAGAAAGTTCAAGCTATCATGGAAATGAATGCACCTAAAAATATAAGCCAAATGAGATCATTGCAAGGAATATTACAATCCATAAGAAGATTCATATCTCAACTGGCAGAAAAGTGGCATGCATTTACTAGACTTCTACACAAATACATAATTTTCAAATGGGATGAACAATGTGGAGAGGCTTTTTCCCTATTGAAGTCATAATTTGTGAATCCACCTATACTCATGCCACCCATAAAAGGCAAGAATTTACTCTTATATAGTTCAGAAACAAATCATTCTCTAGGAGTTCTTTTGGCTCAAGAAGATAAAGATGAAAAAGAGAAGGCAATCTATTATCTTAGCAGAACCTTGGTGCACAAAGTCAAGTTCATTGCTAAAATCGATCCTTTAAAGTATCTGTAGACGTCCAAAATCATCCTTATATTAATTTAATTAATATTCCCATAACATTATAGTTAATTTTAATTAATTATATTTGTTATATTCTTCTATCTATTTAATTAAATTTATTTAATTAA
>MU226991.1:1291632-1302010 GCA_018584345.1 Thuja plicata
CAAATAATCCTTATTTGGTGCCAACAAGGTTTCTTACACCTATGATGACACCTTCTTACACTTTTCAAAAGTGTTTCATTGGTCCAAAACTCTTACACCCTCTTACACCTTCTTACAAGATCCTTCAAATGTGTACTTTAAGTACACTTTGACCCATCACATCCAAAGTTCCTCACACATGTGTGAGCAAAGTGGGCCTCTTGCATGGCTTATGTGTCCCTCATGTGGCACCTATGTGGATGCCACATGAGCTCCACCTCATCCAAACCCTTTCTCTCCTCCAAAAACTCTATAAATAGAGGCCTTTCTCAAGAGCAAATCATCTCTCATTTTTATGCATTGTTATCATGCTAGTATAGCTCTAGAATTTCTTATTGTATTTCATGTTTTATGCTCATTAGTTCATAGTTGAATCTAGATATTACATGTTAGGATAATGGAAAATGAACTTATTTCTATTGTCTTATGCATATCATCTTAGTGTAATTCTTGAATCCTCATCTTAGTATTAATCTTGCATTTGCATTCATGATGAAGGCTTGAGACAAGTTTTCAATACTTGTTCTTTGAGCTCTTCATTCATCTCAATCAATTATTTTGCATATTTAATCAAATAGTGGGATTTATATAGATTGTTTTGGGAGAGCACACCCACACACCTCTCTAAGAGCAAATCAACAAGGTCTTGGGTGCCCTTGTTCAGCTCATTGGAGGTCATGATGGAGTTTCTTGTTTTTGTAGTATGCTTTAGACATGTTAGTATAACTTATTGATTGTTATTTCTCTAACGTTTGCATGTCTGAGTGTGCTCCCAACAGGTAGGTTTCCAGCATGTACAGTATCTACTTAGAAAAATGGCTCTCACTGGAAGATTGGCCAAATGGGTGATGGTTTTGAGTGAATTTGATATAGAGTATGTGGATAGAAAGGCTTTCAAAGGACAAGTGATAGAAGATCAATCAGTGGAGTCTCCTTTAGTTGAAAATCATCCTATACAAATTGAGTTCACAGATTCATAGATAATTAAGGTGGAGGAAAAAACATGGAAAATCTATTTCGATGGATCTTATACCCAACATGGATCAGGGGCACGCATTCTTTTGATTACCCCTCAAGGTTACACAATTCTAAAATCATACAAAATTATTTTTCCATGTACCAACAATATTGTAGAGTATGAAGCCCTAGTCATCAATATTAAAATGGCTTTAGAGTGGAAAGTGATAGAAATTCAAGTGTATAGTGATTCTCAACTAGTCATAAATCAAATCAATGATGAGTACCAAACAAAAGATGACAAGTTGATTCCCTATAAAAGAATGATAGATGATTGGAAAAATTATTTTTCCTTGATAACTTTTGAGAAAATTCCAAGAGACAGAAATAGAGCAGTAGATGCCACGACAACATTAGCCTCTCTTCTTTAAATTACAAAATAGAATGCTAGATATGAATTCTTGGTGGAAGAGTTGGTGAAACCCGCATTTGACCCCCCTGAATCCAAAATCATAAGCCTATTAGTTGGACATGACTCGCCTTGGTATGGACCCAATTTTACTTACCTACAAGACCAAACTTTACCCTTGGACCAAACCCACAATCAAAAGAGACACTTTATACGACAAGCTTCCCGTTATACCATCCTTTCCGACACATTGTATCACAAGAGTCTTGATGGAACACTTCTTAGGTGTCTAGAGGATGAGGAATCAAAGTTAGATTTGTGAGAGGTTCATAAGGGGATCTGTGGGTCTCACTCTAGTGGGTTAAATTTAGCTAAGAAAATTCTTTGCATGGGAAAATTTTGGCCAACTTTAGAAAATGATGCTTGTCATTTTGTCAAGATATGTCAAAAATGCCAATATCATGGAAACATGATTCATGTGCCAGCGCAAGATTTATACCCAATGATGACACCTTGGCCATTTTATCAATGGTGGTTTTATTTGATAGGGATGATTTATCCACCTTCATCCAATGGTCATAAATACATCATAGCGACAACTAAATATTGCACTAAATAGGTAGAAGTTGTGCCTTTGACAACTGCAATGGGTAAACAAATCTCTATGTTTATCCTCAGTCACATCATTTGTAGATATGGTATTCCTCATGCTATAATCACTGAAAATGAAAATAAATTCAAGAACAAATATGTGGATGACCCGTGAGATAAGTTTCATATTGTCCATCATTCTTCTTCCATTTATTATCCCCAAGGAAATGGACAAGCAGAGGAAAAAAAACATCCTCAGAATTTTGCAAAGGATGGTTGATAATTTAGGAAGAAATTGGCATGTGTAGTTAAATCTGACATTATGGGCATATAGGACCAACATTAGAACACCCACAAGAGCAACACCATTTTCTTTGGTCAATGGAGCAGAGACCGTGTTACCTTTAGAAGTTGAAATCCCATCCTTAAGGGTTTCCTTACATGGTTTGATAACAGATGAAGACTATAGGGTTTCTAGACTCCAACAACTTGAGTTATTAGAAGAAAACCAAACTCAAGCCTATGAACATCTCAAAGTGTACTAAAACATGATGTCAAGGAATTACAATAAGAAGATAAAACCTAGGGTGCTTCAAGTTGGGGATTTAGTGTTGAGAGAAAATTCAAAGAACCAAGTAGAAAGAGAAAAGAAAGGCAAATGGGAAGCAAATTGGTTGGGGCCTTTTGTTATTACTTCTTCTTTTGGCACAGGGACATATAGACTAGCTGATTGTGATGGAGAAGAGTTACAAGAGCCTATCAATAACATCCACTTTAAGAGGTTTTATACCTAATCAGATGAAAGTGTATAGGTTGAAAGAGTATCAAATGAGAGAAAAAATCATTCTTTGTACATTGAAAAGAGATCCTAAAATAATCCAAATACAATGAAAAGAGATCCTGAAATAATCCAAAAACATTGAAAAAAGATCACGAAGAAATCCAAAAACAATGGAGATAGTCTTGAGAAAAGAGAAAAAAGTGGAAAGTTGAGCATAAGGAAAGAAAAAACATTTAAATATGAATCCTGAAAAAATTGTTATCATGGTTAAAACCTGGTAAACAAATGCCTTGGTAATAAACAAAAAAATTAGAAAAAAACCAAAAAAACCAAAAAAGATGAAAAGTGCCTTGGTGAAAACCTAGCAATAGGCCCCTTGGTAGAAAAAAAAGAGCAATAAATTCAAGTGGTGAAAATATAGTAAACAGGCACCATTTGACCCTTAGGTTTGCCTAGTTGCATGTCCTCTTACATCTTTCAACCACCATTGTACATATCCTTGCATCCATCATTTGTGCATAGTCATAATAAAGTCTCTGAGCTGCATCTTGCATTAAACTGAGATTTTGTCATATTTTGGAAGTTTGCCCAAGCCCAATGCATTTATTTTTAGTTGGGGACATCAATCCAAATCAATGAATTTCATCAAAGCAGACACCACTTCATACAAATCATGCATCAAATCAACAAATAGACATTTGAACCTTTGGTTTACATGATTGTTCAAATTTTCAACCAATTTTTGATACCAATGTGATCATGGATCTTTCATTGAATTATTATTACAAGGATTAAAATAAACAAACCCTAATAGATCAAAATGGATGAAGTTCTATTTGGAATATGGATTACAACAATATCACTAAATTTTTTGATGAGGTTTTGAATTTTCTTGAGTCATGTCTTTCTAGTGAATCCATGATGTTTTGAATAGATTAGCGATGATGAAAGCATGACATTTTTCTTGATTTCTATGTGACTATTTTTCAGACCGATTCTTTGAAATATGTGATTTTGTCAAAATACATGACCATCAAAGAGTCATCAAGGACATTTCACATATGTAAGGGATTCAATTTTTGTCTATTTATGCAAAAGGATACCTTGGCCATTTAGATTTTCCATATCTTAATGCGAAAATCCACTTGTAACATTGAATCTGATGAAATTAGTATTCATACTCCCATGGTTAAACTAGTGAGAGTTGTATTGGCTTCATGGTTGAAATCCTAAGATAGCCATATTCATATCATCATGGTAGTAATCTAACCAGTGATGGTTGTATGTGCTAAGTGGTTACAAAGCTCAATGATGAAAGTATACTCATTTGCATTTCATTTGCAAGATGATAGTTAGTTGCATTTGCATGCTAGATTATTTGCATTTTAAAAGATTTCTTAAGCTAAGGGGGTGCTATTGTCACCATCATCAAGGAAAGGGGGGTTGACATAATCAATTTATTGTTCAAATAATTTATATAAGACTTTCTTATGCATTCATCGTCGCATTCATTAATCATTAAATCATAATTCTTTACAAGTCAAAAATCATTAAACATTAATCATTATCCAAGATTATTATAAGCATCTCCCATTCATTTAAGTGCATCTCATAGATATATTGCATTATCAAAAAATACAAAAAAAACATTCATTCATTTAAGTTCATTGCATTGCATTACCATTTAGAAATTGCATATCATAAATTAAAACCATATAGATGTCAATTTACATATATTTTGTATCCATCTAACTATGTCATAAGTATGACACTGCATCCATAGATAGCATATAAAGTAAGTGCATCATAAAATCATATATAAATGTATATCATGATCAAAGAAAGTCTTATATATCATCAAGATAATCAGGGAATAAAGTCATCATAACAGTGGAAATCAAATGCTAGTATGTATAATCAAAGATACATCATAGTCATGATCAAAATACAGATGGTACATTGATATAAAAAATGAGGATCATAACTCAACCAGGGGAAACTTCTGCATCACCTGTCCCATCCGTGCCACCTATCCCATCAGGACCACTTGTTCCAGCTATACCTCTGTCTATTGTACTACTAGGATCTATTTGAGGTATCTAACTTGTGCTAGCAATACTGGGCCTCTGTGCCATCATGGCCATAAAATACTGCATCATACTAGGAACCTGATCAACCCTACTACTGATAGCTATCATGCCATCTTGTAAAGTCGTGACATCTTGTGTCAATGTGTCTATAGTCTATGGTGCCTGTGGAGAAACTGGTACCTGTGGAGCAACTTGTACATGTGGAACTACCAGAATTACTAGAATCAACAGAGCCTGCTGTCTTTGTCTATCCTGACCTAACTATGCCTATCTGACTGCTCTTTGAGATCTTTGTCCCCACACTACTAGAGGAAACTTCTATGTGTGCCTACCACCAAATCCCTCACCCTCTCTCTCTCACACTCCCCCACCCCTCATCCAAACTTTTCCTGAAGCTTTGCCATCACCACCTCTTTGAGGAACTCAATGAGCTCTCTGTTTGTGAAGGAATCGCCCCCCACCTCTGGCTCTATCATCATCAGAAGGGTTATCAATATCAGGAATGAACTCTGTTGGATCTGTGAAGCGTGGAAATTTGTGTTGAAAAAACCACTAAGTATAATCTATTGACATACCTGCATCAACCACATGCTCTAACATATCCAAAAATATGTAGGCCATCCTGTAGATCTCATTACATGTAGACTCAAAATAAAATTGTGGGCCCCACATCAATCTCTCCTCCTATACTCGTACATATAATGTTAGACCCTATGTGATGTCTTGTGTCCTACCAAACTACTTGAGTACTCAGTAGAAGCAAAATCTCTTGATAACCAGTGGAGATTGAACAATCATCTATTGAGGAATGAACATGTATGGAAGCTCGACATCATCCTCATGCCAAGCCTCACAACCAAGATAAGGATTCCATACCACCTGATCCATGTCATCTAATATATGATGCCAGAAATCCAAATTTCCTAGATGAGGCTAGAAAATGACTCTCATATAAAAATCCATACGACCATCCAAGATCATGAACTCTCCTCGCAATTGGCCTCGTGACAAGAATGTGCTCCCATTTCCAGAGCTGGAGTACTACTGCCTCTATAGAAAGAGAAACACCATGCCGGTATAACACATCATATAGCTCATGGTATAAATATTCTAAAACACATGATCCCCAATCAAAATACCTAGGGTCAAAAATCATGTCCTCAAGAATCTGACCCCATCCAACAATGAAGCCATGACCTCATCGATCCGGTAGCAGAAATCCACCTATCAGTGCCCCAAGCACTGCAGGAAGTCATGGAAAAGAAACAAACTGCGCCCAAGGAATGCTATCATTTCCAATCATAGGATCAACAAATACTCATCTGCAAGCCTCACCATCATATACCTAATCACAGTACACTCAATCTCCTTGAGTGGGAATCCTAAACAACCAATACACATCCTCGGGTGCAATCGTCATCTCTCCTAGTGGTAAGTGAAAGGTGATGACATTAAGTTTTTCCATTAGTATACTTAAGTGAAAAACATGATAAAGGTCATCAGTATAGGCATAACCGATAGACAACAAGCATACCTGATGAGATGACAATGTCTATCATGAAAATGATAAGTATAGAATTGCCCGACGAACACTGACTAGTGTTCAACCGATGACAAAGCATAAAGGACATTATTGACAGTACAGTTTTGTGAACATCGTTGACAGTGCATAAAAGGCAGGAACCCGACGAACAATTCAATTAAGGGACACTGAAAAAGAAGATAACTGACAAAGCAAAGAATGAAAGAAAACTGACAGACTGACAGAGCAACCCGACCATCAGAACTGACAGTCAGTTATAGAACCCACAAAAAGTGAATCTGACTTTCCACGTCAGATAAAACATTGTAATTCTATTTTTAGAGTTTTTATTTGTTTTAAAACTTTACTTGAGAGTCAAGCAAGCATATTGTAAATTTTTTAAAGAATTCTAACGGATCTAAAACATAACCAACTAAAGATCAAGGTAAAGTTGTAAACCTTGGATCTAGAGTTAATTTGAAAAGCGTGAATCAAGAATAGACCAAGAAACTAGTATAAATAGATGTTCAATCGTTTGTAATAGGTAACGAGTTGATAAATGATTGTAGCCATGGAGAGCATCTAAGCAGTAGAAGAGAATTCATGCAAAGTTTAGAAATAGATTATATCAGTTATCAAGAACACAGACAAGGCTACCGACAAGTAGAGACAAGGTATTATTCAAATCACTCAAGGTGATTACATATACATTGTAAGCTTTATAGGTTATGTTATCAGCAATTAGATATTGCATATACTATCAGATTAACATTTATATTATAGTTGCATTCTAACAAGTGCATCACAATAGAAATCCTTTTGTAGAAGGTGGACTTAATAGTTCTTTGATAAATCTCTTAATAGAGTGCACACCTAATGGTGTTGATAAAGCTTCAAACAAAGTAGATCCTAATATGTCTCCACTCTAATACTCCTAACAGGGTAGATTATCAGAAGTGATCAAATTGTAAGCCTTAATCGGCTCCCTTCTTATCTGCAGATAGTGAAGTTTTGTGGGTAGACATCCCCACCACAATTTTTACTTCCTAACAGGATTTTTCTATGATATTATATCATGTGTTATGTGTTATTTACTTTCATGTATGTTTCTTGAATGTTTACACATGAAAAGAACTTATATTATGCTTTCACATACATAAGGAGAGATAAATAGATAGATAGAAATATACAAATCTGATAACACAAAGGTTAATGGGCCAACCACATAAAAAGTTTTAGAGGTACTGATTCACCCCTCCCCTCTCAGTACATCATTCCAATAATTCCAACAATTGGTATCAGTGCTAATTCTCTTTCTTGAAAAGCTTAAAGACTTAAGAGAAAAGATCATTACAATGGAAAAGTACAGACTGGACAAAACTATTGAGAATGAGCAGTTATAAATTCAGATTTACTATGAGCAGTACAAAGAGGCGAGAGTAAGCATGAGAAAGTTGCTTGATGAAAGAAAGATTATGGAAACTAGGCTTAATGAAAAATATTATTAAGAAGAGGAGATCCCAGATTACTTCAACACAGCTGAATCATCAACAAGCAAAGCAACAAACACATCAGTAGAAGAGATCACAAGTCTACAAGAAGTCAATCTACATCTGACAGAGAAAATCAAAATGCTACAAATCGGTCAAGAGACTCAAATGGTAAAAATGATTGATGTCATGAATGATTCAAGAAAATCTGAATCAGAAAGAACATTGGCTATTGATGATAGGAGGAAAATCACATAGAAGCTATAAGAAAAAGAATCAGAGATTCAAATACTTACTGATCATCACCATGAGATTACCAACCAGATTATTCTTATGAAGCAAAAGGAAAATAGATTAAATACTGAACTCATTGAAAGAATATAGATCATCGGTGAGCTAAGGGAAGAGAATGAGAAGCTAAAGCATGAAGTCAAAATTTAGAATCAACACAATGAATTGATCAAGAAAGCTGAAGATAGCAATAAAAGAATGAATGATTTCCTTGATGGACAAAGAAGAGTCAAAAACTACACAGGAATAGGGTACACTGAAAATGGAGAATCATCTAATCAAACAGATCAAAGGAATGTTTATGCAACTCCAAGAACCAAGAAGCTGTCATGCAATCACTGTGGAAAACTAGGCCACACCTCAAACATTTGTAGAAACAAAATGAAAGGTATTCCTCAATCACAATCTACTTTCATTGGTACTTGTTATAAATGTCACAAGAAAGGACACACAACATATGAATGCAGATCCAAGGTGACAAATCCAAAGAAGGAAACCTACATGGACAAATACTATCCTACCTGCAAAATAAATGGACATACACATCAAGAGTACTGGAAAAAGAACAAGAAGGCATGGAAACCAAAATAACTTGATAATGTCTACAAATTGACAAAAGTTGGTAACTCATATGTTTGGGAATATAACACATGGGTAAATTGCACAACATGTGGAAGTTATGGTCATATATCTTCCAACTATATGAGAAAATGGACTAGAAGACCAAGAGGATGGTTCAATCCAGGTATGGCATGTTTACATTGTCATAAGGTTGGACATGTGATAAAAGATTGCAAAGATTGATTGATAGAAAAAAGCACTTATCCCAATGGAAACACCATTGATAACATCAAGAAGATGAGAAATAAGATGTGGGTAAAAGCTACAAACACTGAAGGTGCTAGAAAAAGCAATGCAAATGATGACGCCCCATCCAATGGATCTGGTGGCATCACCATTTCCAACTAAGTTGCACAAGTAAGTATGGAACTGCATTATGACAAGTTATATTATGCATCGGTTCCATTACATATTGATCATATAAAAAAACTCGCATTAGTGAAGATGCACTATATTGTTACTTGTAATATTATTGAAAAACAACCATCGGTTAGTGGGTAAAAATTAGCATCGGTGAACACACACAGAAAATTTGACATTACTTACCAAAATGTATTGGTCATTACACAAAAGCCAAGTCACTAAGTGTAAACCGATGAACATCGGTGATCCTTGAGCCGATAGAAGTTATCATCACCATTTTATCGACAATCATTAGTGAAGTCACCAAAGCTGCTAGCAACCCCGACACTTTGCGCCTACACCAAAGATGTTATTTATGCCTCAACCGATGAACTCAGTCTTTGTATATTGATGAGTTGTTGGGTATTAATGACAACTTAGGGCACAAAAGCTATAAAAGCGTGATGAAAGAACTCATTTCACACCTGCAATTTTTGAGCAACCAAGCAGAGCTAAGCAGAGTGATTGAAGAGCAGATTGAAGTGCGACCTCAACAATATTTTAACACAACTCAAAGGATTCATGAGCAATCACAGAGATTTAGTAAGTACCTACATTCACCGACCACACTGTTTATTTATGGGAAGCCCTAAAATATCAAATACGATGGTATCTACTTCAAGAATTGAAAAATTGAAAGAGGATAAGAAGAAAATGATCAATCTTATCAGCAAAAACACTTGTGTTGAACCTAAATACAAGTTGCACCCAGAAATCGCATCACAACCTGATGATTCTGAACTCTAGAATCCCACCTAGGGTTTCACTGGTAGAGGAAGTAAGGTCCTATATTCATTGCAAGATCTCAAAATTAGGAGATCTAGACCTAGACAATGCCTATAAGGCACTATGTGATGAAGTTGGAAACCTGAAAGAAGAGCACAAGCATCTGGAAGTGAAAGGTCTCACGAATGCATTACACTTTCCCAGGGTTTTTAAGACTGAATGGATATGGATAGTTCTCAGCAGAATGCATAATCAGACATTATGGATTAATGAGCCAAAATGAATAACAAAAGATGTTATTCATGCCATTCCTACAACTAAAAAGTCGCAAGCTCACAAGCACCCATCCTTGAAGGAAGTGGAAAAGCTAACTGGTGCAAAATCAGACAAGAGAGGTCTCAAGGTCAGCACTATCACCGATGAGGAACTCAAGTTTGGTGCATGTGTGGTAGGATACAA
>MU226991.1:1302134-1312167 GCA_018584345.1 Thuja plicata
CATGAACACCATTAGATCTTCAAGGAAAAACACTTGTAAGTTTGGTTCCCTCATTATGTGCATATTATTTTACTTTGAAGAATACTTTCCTTCCATAGGCAAAGTAGTATGGGACACAAGCAAACCTATAACCATACAGTTATGTGAGCATATAGAGTCATTAGGAACAGATTTTGATGACCTAATGAATGAATATTTCAAAGGTATTAAGGAAAGGATGAAAGCTAGAACAAGGATACCTGAGAGTTTGATAGAAGAACACAAAGAGGACATATGTTTTATGGTAGATACTTATTTTACCTATATCAAACCAGTAATACCTAGGAAATCTTGGCTATCGCCATTAGAATATGAGATTAAAACAAGACAAGCTACTAAGTGCATCAAGGCACTATTTAATGAGCCAGTGGACAATAAGAAAGAAATATTTGGCACTTATGAAGAAGCCAAATCAAAGATCAAGAAAGATCTTGTTGTCAAGAAAATTGTAAACAAGAAGAATAAGATGGTAAAAGACTTAACCAAGAAATTTGTAGTTACTGAAGAAGGTGAAGAGGAAACTGAAGGAAAGGAGGAAAAAACTAAGGACCAATCACCTATCGGTGAAGATACAGGAAAGAATGATTCAGAGGGTACACAATCAGATTCACCACCTCCACCTCCACCTAAGAAAGCAATAACAACAGCTGCTTCAAGGACAAGAATAAAAACTGCAAAGGAACCAACTCCTTCACCACTCAAGAAAGGAAAAGTGAGAACCTACAAGAGAAAACCGGTCTCACCAAAGGAGAAATAGACCAAAAGGAGGAAATGGGTTAGAAAAAAAGAGGATCTAGATGAATCAGCTATGGATGAAGCTACAATTGCAAAAGGAAAAAGAACCCTTAGTTCCAAAAACCATTGATGAAATATGTAAGAACATTTCAGAATCACCATCTATTTCTGATCCTAACATTAGGAAATGGTTAAAATTTGATCCAGAGGATCAAAACAAGATAGAAGAAGCTATTATAGCTAAAATATGCAAACATCATTACGTTCCACTACAATTCTTAGAATATGATGTTCCCAAGGAACTATCAGGGAGATTGTCTACAAGATGGAAATTTGCACTACATCAAGAAAAAAAGATAAGAGAAAGAGTAATTGTTACTCTTATGCCTTCTGATTCAAAGAAGGAAGAGATAAGTGAAATAATGAAGAAGTATGAAAAGGAGTTCTCACCCAAAATGAGAGCATATAAATTTCTCAAGGTGTCTACTAAAGAAGACAAAGGAGAAGAGACTAAAACAAATGAAACATTGAGAAAGGATGAAGAGAAAGAAAAGAGTGAAGAAGTTAAGCAAGATGAGAGCATGAGAGAAAAGGAAGATAAATCTGTTGATACACCCAAGGCTGATGAAGAGACGTCTTCACATAACCAACCGGTGGACTCTAAATAGAAGAAACAAGATGCTTCATCTTCTCAACCCTCACCTACCAAATCAATCCAATCTCAAGGTCTAAAAATGACAGTACACCAATCTGTCTTCCAGCCAAAGAAGGAGAAGAAGGTAATGAAGAAAGACATCTTGGCAGTAAAACTTGATGAGGTAATCAAAATACCCAAGTGGGATGTATCTACTTTAGATACTGAAGCACTTCAAAATTTTGGAGTGATATGCCAAAGAAAATCTATATAGGAGAAAATGAAAAAGGCACACAGGGAAGCCCAAGCACTTGATAAAGCTAGAGAGCACTTGATAAAGCTAGAGATATACTACATAAACTTGTTCCTGATACAAAAGTTGAAGATGGAATATCAGTCATGGAACAAATTGAAGTTCTTATCGATGCCATCACCAATCAAAATGTAGATGCAGAGAAGGCAATGGAAGAATAGGCAGAGATGAAATATCAACACAAATTGGTTGAAAAGATCAGCCAAGAAGTGGCAGAGAACAATGTAAAGCTATATGAATTAGCAAGTCAATTAGAACCTATGATTGCTGAAGCTGTTACCTTAGTTCATAGATTGTGCACACTGGAAAATTTCACAAAAGAAAATAGTGAAAAGCTATCCCAACTAGATTTAGATCTGACAGCTAGTGTACAAAGTTTAACCTCTGATGCAAACACAAGAAATTTGCATCATGACAAGATCACAGAGGTAAAAAAGTTGAGACAAGAGATATGGGATGCAGAGACACAGTTTAGAAATGAGGTTACCAAGCTATAGGCTCACATTTTTCCAAACCTCACCACTCTGCAACAACACATAACAGATGCAAGAAATCTGATCTCAACCCCGGAGATGTCTATAGTAGACAACATCTATGATATGCATGTGAGAATATCACTTGAGCACATGGATCTTGAAAATTTTAAGGAGAAATGGGAGAAGATGATGGAGGAAATCAAAGCCTCACACTCTCACATTTTTGACAAGTTGTAAGTACCTTTGCCCTCATTATCAAAAAAGGAGGAATGTATAGTACAATGTACTACTTTAGAAGAATATGTATAATGTATGTACAGCAAGGATAGATATGTACAATATATCAGAAAAATGAAACAAAAGGAGAAGTCAATTATATGTACATAAACTTACAATTATTAGCATATGCATAGGGGGAGTCATTTCATGACTAAGGAAGAAGTATACATAGGTGTACATACTAATACATCAAGTATGTTGCACATATTAGTTTTTGATACTAATGTCAAAGGGGGAGATTGATGACATTAAGTTTTTCCATTAGTATACTTAAGTGAAAAACATGATAAAGGTCATCGGTATAGGCATAACCGCTGGAAAACAAGCATACCCGATGAGATGACAATGTCTATCGTGAAAATGCTAAGTATAGAATTTCCTGATGAACACTGACTAGTGTTCAACCGATGAAAAAGCATAAAGGACATTATCGATGGTACAATTTTGTGAACATCACCGATAGAGTAGAAAAGATAGGAACCCAACGAACAGTTCAATTAAGGGACACTGACGAAGTAGATAACCAATAGAGAAAAGAATGAAAGAAAGCCGACAGACTGACAAAGCAACCTGACCATCAGAACCGACAGTCAGTTACAAAACCCACAAAAAGTGGATCTGACTTTCCACATCAGATAAAACATTGTAATTCTATTTTTAGAGTTTTTTATTTGTTTTAAAACTTTACTTGAGGGTCAATAAATCATATTGTAAATCTTTTAAAGCATCCTAATGGATCTAAAACATAACTAACTAAAGATCAAGGTCAAATTGTAAACCTTGGTTCTAGAGTTACTTTGAAAAGCGTGAATCAAGAATAGACCAAGAAACTAGTATAAATAGATGTTCATTCATTTGTAATAGGTAACAAGTTGATAAATTATTGTAGCCATGGAGAGCATCTAAGTAGAAGAAGAGAATTCATGCAAAGTTCAGAAACAAATTATATCAATTATCAAGAACACAGACAAGGCTACCGACGAGCAAAGACAAGGTATTATCCAAATCACTCAAGGTGGTTACATATATATTGTAATATTTATAGGATCTGTTATCAGCAATTAGAGATTGCATATACTATCAGAACAACATTTATATTATAGTTGCATTCTAACAAGTGCATCACAATAGAAATCCTTTTGTATAAGGTGGACTTAACAATTCTTTGATAAATCTCTTAACAAAGTGCACACCTAACGGTGTTGCTAAAGCTTCAAACGAAGTAGATCCTAACAGGTCTCCACTCTAATACTCCTAACATGGTAGATCATCAGAAGTGATCAAATTATAAGCCTTAATCGACTCCCTTCTTATCTGCAGATAGTGAAGTTTTGTGGGTAGACATCCCCACTGTAGTTTTTACTTCCTAACAGGAGTTTTTTGTGATATCATATCATGTGTTATGTGTTATTTACTTTCATGTATGTTTCTTGAATGTTTACACATGCAAAGAACTTATTTTATGATTTCACATACATAAGGAAAGATAAAAAGATAGATAGAAATATACAAATCTGATGACACAAAGGTTAATGGTCCAACCACATAAAAAGTTTTAGAGGTACTGATTTATCCCTCCCCTCTCAGTACATCATTCCAATAATTCCAAAAAAAGGTATTATGGTCAGAGTGCCATCTCTCTGCCATAGTGGCGAGAATCCCTCTGTTCATCTTGAACCGTGGCATTACTAGAAGGTAGGACATGCCACATAACCCGATCACTCGTTGGTACTGCACTATCAACTGGTTGACCATGTCTAATGGTCATGATGGTAGTCCCCAAATATACAATTTCTAGAACCATACCTATTTTGCAAAACAAGTGGAATCATCTTAGTATCATCATTTATTGGATCATCCTAAGTCAATCAAGTTTCTATCAATCTATTTCTCTTCTTGAGCACATATATTTTCTTCTTGACTCTATATCGTGAGGATGAAGAAAACATCAAAGTATCATACCTATCCAGATTGACATTATCAAACATTCATCAAAATGATTAAACTAACATCAAACACATTTTTTTCATCACAGAATCAGGCCTAATCAAACATGCAATCAATCAGATATCTTATCCAAATTAGAGATGACTAAAATTGAGATTTCATTTTCACATCAGCCTAAGCATTATTTTATTTAAGTGTACGCATCATTTCATCATGTGCTACGTGCTAAATTGCTCACATGCTAGTTAAGTTTTTCTACACGTTACTTAATGACTCAAAAGTGATACTTTGTTGAGTATGCATCAGTTTGTTGACTACGCATTACTTAATATATCCTACGCGCTACATGATTTGGTTTTTGGACTTATGGTTTCCTAAACGCTGTTTAAACTTTCAAAAGTGTAAAAACTCAGTGTTTCTAAGTGTTACATCATATAGCCCTACGCACTAGTTTACCCTATGGATGCGCTACTTCCTTAGTGTACGCACTATTTTACCTGTTGTATGTGCTACTTAAGGAAACAACAAACTTCTAACCTAATCAATGCATGAAATTAAATTTGAAAGCATCCAATTTCAAATGGACTAAATGAAAGAGGTAAAAAAAACTTATTGGAGGACCATAGTCGACTGGACACTGAAACTGAAGCCTGCACTCGAACCTATGCTCACGGACTGGGATAACCATCGCTATTAACTTACTATTCACCCAAAGAAAAAGTGAAGTTAAAAATTCAAACTAAAATGTGAAAGTGACATTTTTACCCAAATTTATACCTTTTGACCAATTTGAAAGGGTAATTTGTGCCTTTTATTCAATAAAGTTGATATTTTTCACCATCGGGACATTTTCTTTGACTATCGGTTATCCAAAATGAAATCATAATTGATCAATAACGTTCAAATTCTCTTGTTTTCATCTCAATTGTGGTTTCATTTTTGAGGGGGCATGATGTTATCAACATCAAGATTTTACTAATCAAATCCAAGGCATTTAAACTTTTCAATCAGTATCAGTGGGGCATTCAATCGGTCGTTCGCATCAGATTTTTCATCAAACATCATTATATCAAGCATCAATTGAAATCAAACCAGGATTCAAAATCATTTCAAATCAGGTTAATCAGGACATCAGATATTCTTTGAACCAATGCACTTCACACATTAGTTCAAAGAGGGGCATTTGTAGACACCTAATTTTGGTCAAGGTAAATCAAACATTGAACAAAGTGAGAAAATCAATTCAAATCAAGCAAATTATGTATTAATTAAATTATTAAAAACCTTTGGATTATTTAAAACAAATAAATTAATTAATTGTGCAATTGAGATTAATCATTCAATTGCATAGTTAAAATCAATTTAAATCCAACCCTTTCAAGGGTGCACATGGCTAAAGAAATTCAATTAAATCATTTAATAATTAAATCCCTTAATTTCCTCATCCATCACATGGGATAAAGTTGATCAACCAATGAGGATTGAGAATGGGAGTTCACATGGATCAAGCCAAATCAAATCTCCATCACACATCTTGTGTTAGAATTGTCCCAAAGGATAATTGAGAGGGGGGGGGGGGGGGGTGAATCAGTTATCAGCTAATTAAATTATTTTCCTTTATTAACTCTAGAATACAATATTAAAGTAAATGCACATTCAGATAACATAATAGACAACACCACAATTTGGTTACGGGGAAACCAAATGGTAAAAACCCTGATGGGAATTAACACCCACAATGAAATATACTTATTTATAATAATCCCTATTAGAAGATCTTGCAACCCTGTTAGGAGTTGTTCTTTACAATGCAATAAGTATAGTGACCTGGTTAAGGGTCGACCCTGTTAGGAGTCTTTTACAAATAACCCGGTTAAGGGTGAGGACTCACTATCCAAAAGCTCACTGCTTCAATGGTGAAGGCTAAAACCTTTTGTAGAATAGATATGCACTATATCTGATGATGAACTATAGAGTAGACCTACTATCTTGATCATTTTCAGTGTATTGCAATCTTTCACTTCTTCTTCACATAGATCCTTGATGAATGAAACATAACTGATATTCTACTCTATGCATTATCTGTCTCTTATCTTATCATTCACACTTAGCATTCCACAAATGACTTGCTATAAGTATCTTCTTTAAAGTATGAGATCATGGGACCTGTTAGGAAACTCTTCATAACATCCTTTTTGGCTTAACTAACCACGCAAGCATAATTACAACCGCACAATATAAACTAAATAGATGCGACGCTTCACAAAGTCGGCCTCACCAAATTAACTCTAACTTTGCAATCTTGTTGAAACACGTTTGGCACCTTTAGATAACTATCTTGAACTCATGACTAAACTTGAATATACACACACATATCCTGAAGATAGGCGCAACTCAAGAACCAATGCAATACGTCGACTCTGTATAGACAACCTCTAGAAACTGTAACTGCCGTCTAACAGAATTACACAACAGAACTGAAACTTCATATCTAAGTCTGTGTGTATGAAAACATTATAATAAACATGTCTACAACATGATTATAATTACACAAGGCTTGATACCATCATTTTGATAAGTACATATAGAACACTGCTATATATTATATGTTGTCATCAATGACAAACATACAATCAACTAGCTGCCAAAAGTAAATCTCCAACAATCACCCCCTTTGACATTGATGAGAATATATGATATTAAAAACATCTTCAACACATGGTGTCTTGTTCATTTTTACAATCTTCTCAATGTCCTCATCAAAGATTCCTTTACATTGCTGCAGTTCCTCTGTCTGTGTTTATACTCTCCCAGAGTATATGCTCCCCCTTATTATATAATCCCCCTTTGACATCAATGGAAAAGGGCACCATAAAAAATTAGGCACAGGTACTACTCCAAAAGTAGAGTAGTCAACCATTCATCAGTCACTATGGACTGATGTTCTTGCTTCTTTATCTAATCAGACTCAGGAGAGGGAATTACTACCAACTTCTCCCTGAGATACTCAAAAGTATCTTTTGATAAGGGCTTTGTGAAAATATCTGCCAACTATTCTTTGGTGCTCACATAGTCCAATTTTACTTCATTATCAACAACTTTTTCTCTAAGAAAATGGTATTTAATCTCAATGTGCTTTGTCTTTGTGTGCATCATAGGGTTCTTGGACATGTTGATAGTACTGGTGTTATCATAGTGAATAAAAATAGGATAGTCAACCTGTATACCAAAGTCTTTAACCATCTACTTGATCCAAACCATTATTGAACAATTCAATGCTGCTGCAACATATTCAGCTTCTATTGTTGACTGAGAGATACAATTCTGCTTCTTTCTTACCCAAGAAACCAACATATCTCCAAGAAATACTTCTCCTCCAGAAGTACTCTTCTTTTCATCAATACAACCTGCCCAATCTACATCTGTATACACATGAAGTTGTACATTCTTTGATTTAGGATACCATAAACCATAGTCTATAGTTCCCTTTAGATATATGAATATTCTCTTTATTGCCATTAGGTGATTCTATTTTGGTTCAGCTACAAATCTACCAACAATGCCAAATGCATTAGATATGTCTGGTCTAGATTGAGTAATATATATAAGTTTTCCAATCATAGACTTATACAATGTCTTGTCAACTGCTGTGAATCATCTTCTTTAGAAAGCTTGCTTCCTGTTATCATAGGAGTGCATATTGGCTTGCAGTCTTCCTTCTTGAAAGTCTTCAATATTTCCTTCACATATTTGGACTGATTTATAAATATTTCTTTATCTGTCTGCTTTACATTTGATCCCAAAAAGTATTTTATAGGACCAATCATGCTCATTTAAAATTCATTCTGCATTTCTTTTGCAAATTTTGCACTAAGCTTGTCATTACCTCCAAAGATAATGTCATCAACAAATATGGAAATAAGCAATAATCCATCAGGTGTCTCTCTTATGAATAGGTTCTGCTGCTCCTTTCTTAAATCCAATCTTGGTAAGATAACCATCTAGTCTCTCATACCAAGCTCTTGGGGCCTGTTTAAGTCCATAGAGTACTTTCTTCAATCTGCATACCATGTCTGGTTTATCTGACAGATTAAATCCTTCAGGCTGTTCTATGTAGACTTCTTCCTTCAAGTCACCATTCAGAAAGGCTGATTTGACATTCATTTGGTATACTTTGAAGTCTTTGAATATTTCATAGGCCAAGAATAACTTGATGGCTTCTAATCTTCTCATAGGGGCAAATGTGTCAGTGTAATCTATCCCTTCCCTCTGCACATATCCTTTACACACTAGTCTTGCTTTATTTCTGACCACTGTATCATCTTCATTCATCTTGTTCCTGAATACCCACTTTTTTCCAATCACATTTGTGTCACTAGGTCTAGGAACCAATTCCCATGTGTCATTTTTTATTATTTGATCTAATTCTTCTTCCATTACTTTCTGCCAATCAGAATCCTTGCAAGCATCTTCAACATTTAAAGGTTCAATCTGTGAAAGTAAACATACCTCTTCATCCACTGTTAACCTTTTTGATTTTGATCTAGTCAAAACACTACTGCTATGATCTCCAATGATATCATCTTTTGAATGATACCTAGATGTGAAATTTGAAACTTTTGGTGTGACATCCTCATCTGTAATCTGTGATACTTCTTTGCTTGATTCAGGTTCATTACATGATACATCAATACAATCAAACATTTCTTCAATAACAGTGTCTTTACTGCTAGGCCTGGGTTCATCCTTAATCATAGGTGCATATTCATAGTACCTTTCTTGAACCATGAACTTCTCATCAATCTATACATGAGTACTTTCAATTATCTTCTTTAATCTCAAATTAAAACATCAGTATGCTTTGCTTTTAGTAGAGTAACCAAGGAAAATACCTTCATCGCTTCTAGCATCAAACTTACCATGCACTAGTACATTTGACCCTAAATTTTGACCTAAATTTCCCACCATGCATTACATTTGTTTTGCTTGGTTAGAAAATGGAAGGAAAACTTTGATATTTTTTTTAATCCATTCCCGTGTTGGTCGGAATTATGACAACCAGGGCATTTTGTCATAATTGCGACAAACACGATCAATATAACTAAAAAAAAGGTTTCATTTCAATTCATTGTGATTATGCAGCGAAGAAGAGTTGAAGGAGGGCATAAATAGAAGGCACAAAGTACATATGCGTTGAAGTGATTGAACCAACACCATCTGTGCGTGATCAAACAAAAGGCAGATTTGTTTCAGACTTACACAAAATTAGGTTGGTATTGATGAACAGTTTATAGACTTACATGTGTTCTCATTCTATTTGTATTGTGTTTATCTGGCATTAAAATATTTGTCAATTTGCAACAATATGGGTTACAAAGTGCTGTTAGTTTTCAATTCGAGTAACCCAATTAGGGTTTCTTTTTTTCATATGAGATGAATAAATTGCATATGGATTTTGCGTGACAAACCTAGCAAATGAATCATGACAAACCTAGCATTTGCAGAGACGTTGATTTGGATTTTGACTCAAACATTTCACTGCATTACCCATTGACCATTTGACCATTTGTTAGTAGGGAGGAGGAATAGCAAATAAATTAACCATTGGAA
>MU226991.1:1338393-1364759 GCA_018584345.1 Thuja plicata
AGGGTCTGAGAGTAGCCCTAAGAGACTCAAGGGTGAGTCTAGAGAGTCCTGAATTGAATAGGATTCCAGGTGAGATTCCTAGAAGAGAGTAGGAATTTCAGAGAGTTAGGTGACCTCCCCATCAGTTCTACTTGAGAAATAAAAAAATCTCATTTCTAAATTTAGACCTTGTCATCATGCCCTTATTAACATCACCAATAATATGATTCTCAGGATGATTCATCTTAACATACCTTGGTGTCTTTGGTTCTTCTATAGACTCATCCAAGCATGTCTGAATCTTAAGAATTTGTTCTGTCTCTTGATTTTTAGTATTCTTGTCATTATCTTGGATCTCAATCTGAAACCTCTCATCAATTTTCACATTAGCACTTTCAACTATTTTTCTCAATCTCAGATTGAAACATTTATAAGCCTTACTTCTAATAGCCAAGGAAAATTCCTTCTTCACTTCTAGCATCAAAATTTCCAATTTCATCATCTTTTTTTTTGATGGAGGGTCTGGGAACCTGATACGGGCCCACACATGCCTCTTTAGCTTAGAGCCAAGGATTGAGGAGCATCCATGCTGCAAAATTTTCCTGGGGCACGATCCCAACCTCATCCCTTATGATGTTAGGCCTTACACTTGGCAAGACTTGATCCCTGGTGGGCTCTTTGTGAACCATTTAACTTCACTAGTAGACCAAGGGCCCATTGGCTTCATCATCTATTTTGATATAACACTTGCTACCAAATATTCTGAAGTATTTTACAGTAGGAGCAAAACCAAACCAAAGTGCATAGGGTGTCTTATCAATACCTTCTTTGATCTGAATTCTATTCAAAGTGTAGATAACATTAATGCCTTCTTCTCTCTATCCTATCCTTAGTTAGTTCAATCTTAACCTCCTTTAGTTTAGTCTCTTTTCCCTCAGTATTATCCTTTACTACTTCTTTGACCTTATTAGTTAGTTTGTTTTGCTCCTCAATCTAGTCGGAGACTTTCTTAGCAAGATCCAAGGCCACAAGAGTGATCTACTCTTTGTTCTTCACAAGTGCTCAAATGGTACTAAAAAATGAATAAGTAATCATACTTAAAGCTCATAGTGTACTTTAGACACATTTACCAATGCATTTCAAAAATATGTTTCATTCCCAGTCAACCATGAAGTTCTATGTAATCAGACTGTGTTACTTTTCAGACCTTGCGACCAAGTATGTAGCTTCCACACATCTCCTTGTTCCTTTATCTAACCTCACATCATCTAAATCTATAAATTAGAGGCTAGATAATAGACTATTATATTTATCCAAATATCCCCCTAAGGCCATGCTTGGACATTTAGGCTGATGTGGCAATAGTAACTTCAGGAAAAGATCTAGTAGCATCTACTAACTCTCCTTGATCCTTGGACTCACTCAGATTATTTACTTTCCATATGTTATCACTGTCCTTGTTTCCTTCCTTCACAAAAAGGTGGTTGAACTCATCCATGTATTCTATCATGCTCTTACGAACATCATCAATATTCCTCTTTATCAATGTAGGTGGTTTCTTTTTGCTCGCTGGTCCATTGTGTCTGCAAAATTTTTCTATGTGTCCTTGATTATTGCATTTATAAAATGTAGGTGGTGGTATGTTCTAATTAACTTGAAATCTAAAATTAATTACAATGTTTCCAAAGTTTTTTCACTTATAACATGTGTGATCTTAGCTGCTCTCTCCTCACTGATGTAATCTTGCTTCTTCAATGATTGATCAATTTTTCTACATTTTGCCTTCTTGTTCCCATATTCATAGCAATTGAAATAATAACTAGTAAAGGAATGATAAAGATTATTACCTGTGCAATCCCTCTTCATGTGACCAATTTTGTTGCATCAAAAGAATCTTCCTCTGAAAGGTCTAGTTTTCACATTTGGTTCCTCTTGCTGATTAGGTTTCTCATCTATTTTTCCTTCAGATTGTCTTTCTTGAGATTTAGAGCATTCGACTTCATTAAAAACAACTCCAGTCTTATCACCTTTAGGATTTTGTTGTTCAAGCCGTTCATCAATCTTGTTGTTGCTCGCAGGAAGTTTCTCTATGTGATTCTTTGCCTCAACAATTTCTCCCTTAATGATGTGGTTATATTTCTCCAATTCATGATACTTGATTCTGTAACCATCAAGTTCAAACTAAATTTTTCCCATATACACATTATCACTCTTTAAATATTCATCGAGTTTTCTCTTCTCATCTTTCTCTTGCTTAATTTCCTTAACCAATTGCAAAGTAGTGATTTCACATTCATGCTTCAGTGCTTCCTTTTCCTTTTCAAGTTTTTCAATCAGATTAGATGAATCATTCTTAGGTTTCTTTATCTTCTCAACAAGTTCCTACTTTTTTTTCTTTGAAATTTCAATCTTCTCCTTAAGCCTCTTGATGTAATCTTCAACTCTTCTCAGTTTTAATTTTAATCCAAATTATCAGCATTAGCCTTATCCAGGTCTTCAAGTACTGCTTCTAGATTTTCTTCCAAACTGCTTGAATCCATCAGGAACTTCCTCAAGCTATTAGGCTATCTCTCCAAGGGCCTCAAGCTCTGATACCAATTGTTAGGATCAATTAACACTGAGAGAGGGGAGTGAATAAGTGTTACATCACTTTTAACTAATCTCAACCCTTTGAAACATAACCATACAACAACATAAATAATAAAAACATATACACAAATAATATAACTTATTACACCATGATTTGTTGTTGAAGAAAACCCTATTAAGGGAAAACCCCGGTGGGAATTAATACCCATAAATAATGCACTAGAAATATATTGTATCCATGTTAGGAGATCTATCCCTGTTAGGAGCTAATCATTACATCCAGTAAAAGTCCCTATTAAAGGACATAACATGTTAGAAGTCTTCTTAACCTTGTTAGGATTTAAATGAAATTATGAGATCACTTCTCCAGGACACTACCCAAAGTGAAGGTTAAATATACCTTATGAAGGTTAAACCCACCTTCTAGATCCACTGTCCAAAGAGAAGTATAAAAGTATACTTATAAAAGTGAACTGATTGATACCAACTTTCTTTGCCTAGATAAAGTTCCAATAGAATAAATTACAAATGTAATCACTTCTCTACATCTAGCATAACTCATATCCACATGTTTGCATCATCCAATACATCCAATCCATACACTTATACATCAAGACACTACTTTCCTTTATGCAAGTTACAATAAGAAATTAGGCCAGCTTGTTAAGACTTCCCCAATGCACAAAAAGTTACATAGAACCTTTCTAAGATACACACGATACCTTAAACAAGTATTTAGTAAATAAAAATCATCAGTTACATGACAAGATCCTTAATTTACGCTCACCAATCATTAAGCATGTTACATCTCTATGGTCAGCCCCAAATAGGTCTTCGCTAGTCCACACGCCTTAGATGATGTCATCAAGAATCCAGAGTCCCAAGGATCACAAAGAATTTTCTCCCATGTATCTTCTATCATTCCTTAATCTCACATACCATGAACCATGCTCGCATCCAAGTTATCCCAAAAACTTAGAGACCACCTCTGTCATAAACCTATGTCACTGCTCTGTAACCAATCTTCACCAAAACAACTATAATGTATGTAAATAAAAACATAAGATCCAACGACCTTAGACATAATTTATACACTCATCCCTCTACACAAATTTGTTCTTGCATACTCTCACACTCCGTACACTATTCGTACACATCTGTCAATCTCACATGTTCTTGTGATAACGAATCTTTTTGAAACTTCTAATACACCAACTGAAACATATGCTGACATCAATGAAAAAAAATGAAGTTCAACAGCCCAAACAATAAAAATTCCAATAGTGTGTACATATAATATGTGTATATACATACACATACGGGTAAAAGTATAATAGTGTGTCGTAGTAGAGGACATTCTAGGAGGGTCCAGCCGGAATGGGTCCGGCCAGACAGTGTCTGGCTGGACCCACGTGGCACCCTTTAGGCACCAAGTGGCACCTATGTGGAGCGAGGGGTTCGACCGGACCCCCTTCGGTCGAACCCCCAAAAGTTATATAAGAAAACAAAGGGGCTCGCACGGGTCATTGTCATTTAGGGGCCCACGCGGGTCATTGTGAGGACTAGGGTCCGGCCGGACTAGTGCGGTCGGACCCCTTCCGGCCAGACCTATGTGGAATCCTATTTGGCAGCCAAGTCATAAAAAATGGGTGGCTTTCTCAAGTTCTCCCTTCTGGACCTGAATTCTTTGTCAAAATTTACCTTTCTGTAAAATCTAAAAATACCCTTTTGTAGAGCTCATAGTCAAGATTATGGTCGTGTAATTTTTATCATGTTTTGGTTTCATATACTATATTATAAGTTGAAAATACTTCAAGTAGGTATTTTAACATTTAAGACACGCTCATTCAAAAAATATAAAAAATAACAAATCATGTCAGAAAAATTAAAACTTTATATTTAACACTAGAGGAGGGAGTCCTCTTCAAGAATATGTAATTTTTTTTTTACTGGTGTAGATTTGATAGGGAAAATTGAACGTGAACTAAAAACTGTTGATTTCAGGTAACACCAACTTTGGATAGTTATAACAGACAAAATATATAACAAAATCCAATCTTTATTTTTTTATGCATTAGCTATACATGTCATCTAAAACATATTATGGAATCAGAGGAAAAAAATATTATTTGCATATAGTTTTTTAACGCGGACTAGACCCTAGATTTTTAGCATATTTCAGGAATAAAAAAATGGACTTCAAAAATTAAAAAACTATTTCGATTTTTGTTCAAATTTTTTTTAAAAAATTATAAGCCTAAAATTCATCAAATTTTACACATTTCATTAGTTTACATCATCTTCAAATTCTAAACACAAATGCCACTTTTATGTTGTTAAAGTTTAAAAATTTGAATGTTGTCGTCCTTTTCCTTTATAAAAGTGTGACACAGGTTTGTACTTTTACCCATACATATAAATCCAAAACATTTATGCTCTTCAATTCTAATGATAATTATTGTCGATAGAAACTAATACAATAAAAAGGCGAGGGTGGTAACCAATGCTAGGAGAATTATTAACTCATGGGAGGTGTCACTATTACAATAGATATAAAATAGTACATTTAATGCTAGTAAAAAATACTGTAGCTTAAATAATTTTATACATTGTTCTTTGACTTTGAAAATAACAATCAATATTATTTACTTTTAGGCTTTAAGAATAGCCTTCTATAGATAAAATAGACCAATAATCTCTATACTAGTAACATTAACTAGTTTTTAAAGATGATTGTAATGTATCGAAACTTAAATGTTATATCCACTGCTACATTAGTGGAAATATGGTCACAAAACCTTATTTACTATTCTAAAATATCATTTATAACTTTTCTTTTATATTTATATTTTAATTATCAATATACATTTAAATATATAAAATATAATTAATATTATATGATAATATTATCTTTTTATGACATTACATGATATTAAGGGTAAATACATTAAACAGATGAGATCATATAAATAAAAAATTATATAATTTATAAAATATATGCTTGGAAACTATTTTAAATCCTATTTTCGATTGTGTTTTTGTCATGTTCCAAGTTGATTGTTTCAATTAATGCAGCTTTGTTGTAGAGATTGTGTTTGGAATTGCTTTGCATCAATTAGACTTATAGTCTACAAAAATAGAATTAAGATTGTTAAGATCCACCCCGATGTAGTGATTGTTGATGGATTCAAATTATTTGCTCTTTATTGTCCCAAACTCAAGTGAAATGGGATGATTAAATGCCTTCCTATAAGGGGGAGTATTGAACATACCTATAAATAGCTTGATAAAGCTCCCATAGAAGTTACAATAAACATAGGGTAGAGAAGAATCTAAAGATAAGAAACCAATTTTGATCATGAAAGTTGTTTCAATGAAAAATAGTCTCTCATGTTGACTGGGAATACATATATAGTAGGACCACACATTCATGAGGATTTGTTTCTATGGAAAATTAATTTGACATGTATAGAAGCGCTCTCATAAAAAGTTAAAGTGAGCCCTTAAATAAAATGAAATGATATTATCTGATAGGAATAGATTTTAAAGATTGAGGGGTATATTTTCTTCGAAGTCATTCCAATCTCAATTTCATTTCTAATATCATATCTTTATATTTTCATTAAGTTTGAATTTTAAAGATTGAGGGGTATTTATTTTTCAAATTCATTCCAATCTTAATCTCATTTCTTATTCATAAGTTTGAATTTAAAAGTTTGAGGGGCATTTATTCTTTAAAGTCAATCCAATCTCAATCTTGCATGTACGTTCCAAAAATTGTCATAGTACTTGTTGGTTTAATGCCCAAATTTTTTGACAATATTGTACCAATAGTTATGAATTTAAAGTTGTTAGTGTTGATGATAACCACCTATGATTGAATGAAATGTATTCTTTCGATCTAAAAAGAGCCAATTATGTGGTGCCACATCATTGTATCAACAAAACACGACTAAGTATACAAGTATGGGTCTCACTTTTTTTGGGGGTTGTTGTGTACACCTTGGTAAAAAGGATCTGAATCTCGGTGGAAATATCAATAATACCATAAATTAACCATCACACTAAATATCAAACCCCTATAAACCATTTATTTGAGGCATACATATTTTATTTATTTTTATTTTACAAATGAGAAAGTTTAAAACTACATGGAAGGGATAATATTATTTTCCCTAATAGGTGCATAACCTTTAGTTTGTAATTGTCGTGTATGTAGGTGAGAAGTGATGACCATCTATGGTCTATGCAGGTTTTGGTCTTTGATTTCTATTTTATTAGGCTATTTTTGTCTCTAGATATGATTAAGGTTTTATTTTGACACATTGGTAAATTTTGACTAATGTAATATTGTCAATTGTTGTCACAACTTTATTTTCTTGGTTTTAGTGTTTCAATTTAATTGATTGATTTTATATAGAGTTTTATAATAATATATTATAATTATGAATTTTTCTTTTTCATAAAATATATTTTCTAAAATACTTTAAGTTATTTATTTTCTTTACAAAAGTATCTTTATTACACATTATTGTAATAGTGATTGTGAGTATAATGTTTTTCAAGAAAATTTTATGTTTTATTTAAACAAAAAATGCTCTATAGATTATTTATTTTTATTAAAAATGTTTGATAGAGAAAGTTAATATTTATTCATGTATTTGTTAAATTACATGTGCATGTTGGATAGAGTTAGTTTTCTACATGTGCCTCCCCACCTAATTCACACACGTCAAAGATTACAACCTTAAAAGGCATGCATGAGCTACAATTTTGGGGAGTTTTCTTTAGCTTTGTGGAAGAGTTTTATCTCATGCATTCAACAAATTAGTATAATGTTTTTTTCTTTGAAATACAAAGAAGAACTAGTCAAAAGGGAAATCATATTTGAGGAATCACAATTCCACTAATTAAAATCATTGTCATTCATTCATATTAATTCATTATCTAATATAACTGGAGAAAGTGGTGATAGATTGAGAACTCTTGTGATTGGTTTTGGTACTTTTCTCTTTGATCATTCTGGGAAATTTTGGATAGTACTTACAACTTGTTGAGTTCTTTTTACAGTGAATGTGGAAGCATAATTCAAAGATTTCATTGTTAAAATAATTAATAGTAGATTATCAAAAAAAATTTCAACGAAAAAAGAGATTCAAACATATGACAACACAAATTTATAGTGGTTCACTATAAAGACTACATCTACTCTCAAGCAAAGCAATGTTATTCAATAAATATTTATAATTTTGAAACACCATCCAAACAACAATACTATGTCATTTATAAGAATATACAACAACAATATTAAGAATATGAAGATCCAAGAGAATTGGAGGGAAACCAAGTGACTGTTGGGTTTCACATTCAACAATCTCTCACTTGAAAACCAACTATTACACTATGAACAAAAATATCCCCTCTTCCATGCTTATTTCAAAATCAACTTGAAACTTCAAATATGCAAGATTGTAACCTCTCAAACTTTTTTTTCATGAATACTACAAATCAGTCTTTTCCAAAGATACTCATTATCAATAAAAACTACTAGCTTATTATCACTCTAAAACATAACAATACTCTTAGTACACTTATTTAAATCATCTTTTTATTGTTATTTCTTGTATCCATAGCTTCACATAATTCAGATTTTCCTTAACACCCATGGGTTCATCAGTATAAATGTTATGGCTAACTGCAGTTGTATTTTTGTACCCTTTATCTTTAACCAAAATATTAGCAAGGTGTAATGAATAATTCCATTTTGTGAGGCTACCAATATGCAATTGTAAATTTTAAAACCCAAGTGAGACATTAAAATTGTTAAATTTAAACTTTTGTACAATATGACCTAAATGTTCCAGTACAATCTCACTAAATCTTATGGGTTGCATCCCCTGTTCTAAAAGTCACTTTGTCTACTCCAATAGAGTACCTATCATGATAGCCACACAAATTGTTCTATCACCAGTTTTATAATCTTGAATCCAAGAGAACTCTACAATAAGTATGTCAAAAGTGCTCAAGTGTAGTCCATCACTAAGGCATTCTGTCTCCTTCTCCTTAGCATTCCATAGATCGACACCAACATGTTTTTCATTTACAACATCCATGTAGACCTCAACATACTCATGTGTGTGATAAAGATAATTTATAGCATTGATTCCCCACTCGCTTCTGGCATAAACTTGCAAGGGCACATTGAAATATTTATTTATATCAGGTTAAAAGCACAATTAGGTCTCACCTTTTAGGCTAACTTATCAACGCAACTAAATCTTAGTATTTCTAACTAAAAATCAATTTTGGTCAAACATATGGTCTAGCTAGATTCATTCTAGCTAAGTTAGATAAGTTCTTTAACTTTTCCAATTGGAAATGTCTATTAAATGCATGTTTTATGCCACTTTGGGTCCAATTACCATAGAAATAAAATTATGTCAAAAAAGTGACGTTTCAATAACTCCTAATATTTTTAATGATATTTAAAAAAAATACAAAGATACCCTTTTGTAGAGGTCAGAGTCAAGACTATCGTCATATAGATTTTATAGTATTTTAACTAGACATAGTCTATTATAATTAAAAAATATTGCAAGTAGGTATTTTAAGAGTCAAGGAGATGTTGATTTAGAAAAAGAAAAAAATAGTAAATCATATTAAATAAATTTGAAAAACATATGGTGCACTATAAGAGAGAGTCCTCTTCAAGAATATATATTTATTTTTTGATTGGGATAGATTTGTTATGAAAAATATTGTGGGAGATGAAAACTGTCAATTTCAGGTGAGTTGGAATTTGAATTGTTATAAAAGAGAAAGTATAGGTCGCAAACCAATTTTTATTTCTTCATGCACTAGCTATATATGTCATCTATAAAATATTTTAAAATTAGGGGAAAAATGTTTATTTACATATAATTTTTTGGTGGGAACTAGACCCCTAATTTTTAGCATTTTTCAGCACCTGAAAAATCATCTTTCAAAATTAAAAAAACATATCAATTCTTATTCAAACAAATTATTAAAAATATTAATCATAAACTTCATCCATTTTAACACTTTTAATTAGTTTACATCATCTCAAAATTCCAAACATAAATGTCACTTTTATACTATTAAAGTTGAACAACTTTGATTTTGTTAGCCTTTTCCTTTATAAAAGGGTGACCTCTTATTGTGCTTTTACCCATCAACAATCAAGATAATATAATTCCTCGTCAGAGTACAATAATATTCAAAGGGATTAGTTGAAGCTTTGGGGAAGGTGGTGCAGGAGCACCCTTCTAAGGGCTCCCACCATCTAGTTTTTGTTGTGTTGAACTTCTTAAATGAAGCATGTAATTAAAATAAGAGCTTGGCTTAGTGTGCTTGTCTAGGCCTAGGCTAGGTCCTAGAAGTTCAGTTGGTCTTTTATTGTAAATAGCACAATGATTCAGGGAATGTTGTCATCCTAAGATCATTGATTTTCTATGAGGTTAGAAGTCTTAGGTTAGGTGTTTGGTTAAGGTCTGAGAACATGTGTGCCTTAGGAGGACCTAAAATTGGTCATTTGGTGGTGTAAGAGCAAAGATGCTCAAGCAACAAAAAGTTGCTAGCAAATTTTCCTTTGAAGTGCCTAACCTTGCCTAAGTGGCTAATAAGCCCTAACCTAACACAAATCCCAAGGAGAAGGTTATTTATGACCTGACAAACCCTAATATGGAGGTTGGATATCATAGTGTATGATTCTGTATGGAAACACCAGTTTGAATGTAATATTGTGTGGAACAGTCACTGTTTATGGACTGATTGCATGTTAATAGAGTGAATTTTGGGTGAATCTTTGCAAGAGACATTGTTATGTGTATCTATATTTTCACGTGTGTGTGCTAGGTTTAATTCTTTCAAGTTTTAGAGTTCATTTTGTTCATTTCTCTATTTTAGACAGTCTGTTGCCAGTTTGGAGAGACTTGTAGATGTAGGGCTGTAGCTCCATTTCCCACCTTGGACACACCATGGTTCTTTGGAATTTGGTAGTACAGAACCTACCTTGTATGCATATGTCTGCAGGGCCCTGGAAAGAGCATGCATCTATTTGTTTGACCAAGCCCTAGGCGAGCTAAGGCAATGCCCAGTTAGGAATGGTCAGCAGTATAAATGCTCTAGAAGATAGAGGAAGGAGTTTCAAAGAAATCCCTTTGGAGGGAGTCAAGGGACATGAGTAAAGAGTATAAGTTGTAGAGGAGAGAGCTTGGGAAATCCAGGAGTGGTAATGCTGTAAATAGTTTAGCACTGTGACCCTGAGAGGCCTAAAAAGCCCTCGAAACCCTCATTTTTAGAGGAAGCACTATACGGACAGATGGGGGCCGAAGACCCCAAAAATCTTTGAGGGATATGCATTTTTAATGAAGTTCCTTTAGAACAGGAATTTTGATTCTGTGCAGAAAGAGGACTAAAATTCCTACAAACCTAGAGAGAGGCCTAATTGGGCTCTTCCTAGTAGCCCTATTTTGTGAAGGAACTACTCAATCAGGTAATAAACCATCTTTTCCATCACCTTGGAGATGTTCCATATGTTATAAAACCACCCTAAAACTCATCAATTTCTCTGTCAGAGCTTGGGAAGGTACTTGAACCCTAAAAGACCCTTATAAGCCTATGTAAGGGATGGTGCATGGAAGTAGTGCTTGGGAAGGTGCAAGATGATGAAGTTATACTTGGTGGTCAGGTTAGGCTAGGTCAGGGGATCCCTGAAGAGAGAGAGGAATCCTATAGACCTTAGTAGGTGTCAGGAGAACAATAGGATCCTAGTTGAGGATCAGAGGCATAGACTGGCTAGTCTATCCTAACCTCCCCATCAAATTGGTATCAAAGCCTCTTAAGGCTTGGGAAGTGGGTAGTGGATGTTTCAAACTTCAGAAGAATCAGTTGGATCATCACACAAAAAACAAATGGTGACTAATGCAGAGCTTGCTAAGAAGGTGGAAGATCAGGAGGAAGCTAATAGACTCCTGCAAGAAATATTGTATTAGATGGAACAACTCTTGGATGTTGTCCAAGCAAAGGTAGATAAAGTGAAAGATAGGATGGAGGAGTAGGATGCCAAGGAAAAAGGGGTGACCATAGATGATGAAGTGCCCACACCTGATCCTCCAACCCAAGATGAGAAATTTCTAAAAGCTTTGAAGGCTATCACCGGCAAGGCACTTGAAGGTGTCCCATTACTTATCGAAAGGATGGATACAGAGCTTGTGATGCAATGGATTGAAGGCATGGAGAATCACTTTGAATGTGAAGAGATTTCAGAGGCACAAAAGGTCAAAGTGGCCAAATATAGGTTGAGAGGTCAAGCTTTAACCTGGTGGAACTACTTGCAAGATGAAAGGGAGAAAGAGGGAAAGAACCCAATCTCTAATTGGAAAGCAATGGTAAATAAAGTGAGGGAAGCATACCTACCTGTAGATTATGAAATCTAGTAGCATAGGAGGAGATTGAACCTCAGACAAAAGGAGATGGATGTAGCCACCTACACTGAAGAGTTTCACAAGTTGAGCTTAAGATCCAAGGTCAAAGAAGAGGAAAGTATCAAAGTGGCAAGGTACCTAAGTGGTTTGAAATGGAGCATAGCAGAGGAGATGAGTTTGTTCACTCCCACCATAGTACTTGGATGTCAACATATGGCACAAAAGCTTGAGGATAAACAAAGAAGGAAGCAAGAACCTAACTCAAAGAACAAGGGAAGAGGTAGAGACCCTAGAGGGGGTCAAAGAGGAGGTTCTAGTGGTAGAGGTGGTGACTCAAGAAGCCAAGGGGAGAGCATACTTTTGGAATAAAGTTTAGAAATTAGTACAAGAGGATCGAAGAGGTTCTCAAGGAAATAGAGGAAGAGGGGCAGGAAGAAGCAGCTCCTACTTTGCCACAATGAAATGCTATCAATGTGGACAACTTAGACACCATGTCTATAGGTGTCCTGATAAGCCATCAACCTCAAGCAATGAAAAGAGGGTAGCCTATGCCCATGAAGATAGCAGAAACTCATGTGCCAATGAGGTCAGAAAACTAGAGTCAGAGATGGGGGAGAACTTGATCTTCAGGAGAGTGCTCATAAGGCAACCTAACCAAGGTGAACCCAAGAAGAGGAGGGCTCTTTTTAGAGTTAGATGCAAGATACAAGGCAAAGTTTGCAAAGTTATTATGGATTTAGGGTCCACTGATAACATCATCGTAGAGGAAGCAACAAAGAAGCTCAAACTCACAAAGGTTCCCCATGCAAACCCCTACAAGGTAACCTGGTTGAATCAAGAGCAGAGTGTGCTAGTGAATGAGCAGACATGGGTGGAGTTTTCAATTAGAGGCTATAAGGAGAAAGTGCTTTGTGATGTCTTGCCCATGGATGCATGCCATCTTCTATTGGGAAGACCCTAGAAATTTGATAGGAAGGCGATCTATGATGGAGAAGAAAACTCCATTAATTTCAAGAAGGATGGGAGGACTTTTAAGATTCAGTCCATAATAGAGAATGAAGAGGGGACTTCTAAGACACCTAGTGTGTTGCTTAGCAATGGTAAGGAGTTCCTACATGCACTACATGATGAGGAGACAATAGGATGTGCTATTATGGTGAAGCCAAAGGAGGGTGACAAGAAGTTGCAGGCAGAAACACCTTTAGAAGTGCAACAAATGTTGGAAGAATTCAGTGATATTGTAAGTGATGGAACCCCTACAACACTACCTCCAAGAAGGGCCATAAATCATCAAATAGACTTTGTACCCGGTGCATCTCTGCCTAACAAAGTAGCCTACAAGCTTACCCCAGACCAGAATAAGGAAGTGGCAAGACAAGTGCAAGAATTATTGGATCAAGGGCTGATCAAGAAGAGCATTAGTCCATGTGAAGTCCTAGTGGTCTTAGCATCCAAGAAAGGAGGAAAAAGGAGAATTTTCACAGATTCAAGGGCTATTAACAAGATCACTATCAGGTATAGGTTCCCAATTCCAAGAATAGAAGACTTGATGGATTGTTTAGGAGGTGCTATGTACTTCACCAAGTTGGATCTAAAAAGTGGTTACCACCAAATTAGAATTAAGGAGGGTGATGAGTGGAAGACCACTTTTAAAACCATAGATGGATTGTATGAATGGCTTGTGATGCCATTTGGGCTTACCAATGCTCCAAGCACTTTCATGAGGTTAATGAATGAGGTCTTGAAGGACTTCACAGGCATATTTATAGTGGTGTATCTAGATGATATACTCATCTATAGCAAAAATAAAGCAAAGCACCTTGAGCACATAAGGTTGTTCTTGAAGAGACTACATGAGGAGAAATTGGCTATCAACCTAGAGAAATGTGAGTTCATGCAGCAAGAACTAGTTTAATTCAGATTTGTGGTGTCCAAGGGTACCTTGAAAATGGACCCAAGCAAGGTAGAGGCGATGTTGAATTGCCCTGCCCCTAAGACAGGGACTGAAGTTAGAAGTTTTCATGGGTTAGCCCAATTTTATAGAAAGTTTGTGAGGAAATTTAGTGGGATATGTGCACCAGTGCTTGACACCATCAAAGGAGGACTCAAAACCAAATTCAAATGGACTGAGGCAGCTGAGAAAGCATTTCAAACATTGAAGCAAGAGGTAGCTACCAAACCTATCTTACTCTTACCTACTTTTGATAAGTTATTCACAATTGAATGTGATGCAAGTGGTGTAGTAGTAGGGGGTGTATTGAGTCAAGAAGGAAGGCCTGTGGCATTCTTTAGTGAAAAACTCAATGAGGCAAAGAAGAGGTATTCAGCTTATGACTTGGAGTTGTATGCATTGGTACAATCTCTCAAGAAGTGGAGGCATTACCTCTTGCCAAAAGAATTTGTTGTATTTACTGCTAATTAGGCTTTAAGCTATATAAACACTCAAGAGAAGCTTAGCAACAGGAATTTGAAGTGGATGGAGTATCTCCAATCCTTTACCTTCATAATTAAACACAAGAAGGGGCAGCTCAACAAGGTAGCAGATGCCTTGAGTAGAAAGCTTTTGACTGTCCATGAAGTATAGCTGCAAAGCATTGGAATAGCAGGTTTCAAAGACTTGTATGAGAAGGATGAAGACTTCTCACAAGCCTACAAGGTGTGCCAGGAGTTTGAGAACCATTTCCATGGTGAATTTGTAGATTATACTCTTCAAAATGGATTGTTGTTCAAAGGTAATCAGCTATGTGTACCTAGAGGATCCATGAGGGAAAATCTGATTCAAGAGAAGCATAATGGCAGTCTAAGTGGAAATTTTGGCATAAATAAGACATTGGAGTTAGTATAGAGATACTACTTTTGGCCTAAGCTAGCAAGGGATGTGAGAAGGTATGTAGAGAAATGTGGAGTATGTCAAAGAGCTAAAGGAGGTTCAAGCAATGCAGGACTCTATCAACCTTTGCCAATTCCAAATAGGCCTTGGGAGTGTGTGAACATGGATTTTGTGGTTGGACTCCCTAAAACCAAATCAGGTATGGATAGCATCTATGTTGTAGTAGAGAGGTTCTCTAAAATGAGTCATTTCATTCCATGTAGAACTACTCATGATGCAAGCTATGTAGGAAATCTCTTCTTTAATGAGATAGTTAGGATTCATGGACTCCCTTTGAGTATTGTGTCAGATAGGGATAACACGTTCATGGGACACTTTTGGTAAACCTTATGGAAAAGGTTAGGGACTAATCTCTCTTTCAGTTCAGCATACCATCCTCAAAATGATGGTCAAACTGAAGTCATAAACAGGGTGCTTGGCAACTTGCTAAGGTGTTTGACAAAGGAGTATGGGTAGACTTGGGATCTTGTTATATCTCAGGCTGAGTATGCTTACAATGACAGTGTAAATAGGACCACAAGAAGAAGTCCTTTTGAGATTGTATATGGAAGACACCCTAGAGGAGTGTGTGAGTTAAGAGACTTAGGTTCTATGGAGTTGAATAGTGGACAAGCTGAATATTTCACTCAAACCATCAAGGAGGTTCAAGAGCAAGTGAAGAAGTCCATTATGGAGTCCACTCATAAACTCAAAGCTAAAGTGGATGAAAAGAGGAAAGAAGTACAGTTTCAGATTGGGGACTATGTCATGGTCCATCTTAACAAAGCAAGGATGCAAAAGGGCATGCCCACCAAGTTACAAATGAGGAGAGTAGGCCCATGTCAGATTCTAGCCAAATATGGAGAGAATGCCTACAAAGTGGACTTGCCATCAGATTTAGCCATCTCACCAGTGTTTAATGTTGTAGACCTAGTTATGTTTAAAGGAGACATCAAATAGAAAGGTTTGGATCCACCAAAGGTGTTGCAAGACATAGACACAAATGCAATGCCCAAGAAGAAGCCAGCCAAAGAAGAGAAGATATTAGAATCCTGAGTAAAGAAGACTACTAGACATCAAGTTTACATGGAGCATCTGATCAAGTGGATGGATCAGCGTGAATCTGAAGCCACCTGGATTGAGGAAGGACAGTTCAAGAATTTTGGTGTTGACTTGGCTCTTCTTGACCCCAAAGTGCCTTAGCTTGTGCTGAGGGGGAGTGTGGTGCAGGAGCACCATTCTAAGGGCTCCCACCATCTATTTTTTTTTGTGTTGAACTTATTAAATTAAGCATGTAATTAAAATAAGAGCTTGGATCAGCGTGCTTGTCTAGGCCTAGGCTAGGTCCTAGAAGTTCAGTTGGTCTTTTCTTGTAAATGACACAATGATTCAGGGAATGTTGTCATCCTAAGATCATTGATTTTATATGAGGTTAGAAGTCTTAGGTTAGGTTTTTGGTTAAGGTCTGAGCACATGTGTGCCTTTGGAGGACCTAAAATTGGTCATTTGGTGGTGTAAGAGCAAATATGCTCAAGCAACAAAAAGTTGCTAGCAACTTTTCAAAAGTTGCTTAGCAACTTTTTCTTTGAAGTTCCTAACCTTGCCTAAGTGGCTAATAAGCCCTAACCTAAAAAAAATCCCAAGGAGAAGGTTATTTATGACCTGAAAAACCCTAATATGGAGGTTGGATATCATAGTGTACGATTCTGTACAGAAACACCAGTCTGAATGTAATATTGTGTGGAACAGTCACTGTTTATGGACTGATTGCATGTTAATAGAGTGAAGTTTGGGTGAATCTTTGCAAGAGAAATTGTTATGTGTATCTATATTTTCATGTGTGTGTGCTAGGTTTAATTCTTTCAATTTTTAGAGTTCATTTGTTCATTTCTATGTTTTAGATAGTCTGCTGCCAGTTTGGAGAGACTTGCAGATGTAGGGCTATAGCTCCATTTCCCACCGTGGCCACACCATGGTTCTTTGGAATTTGGTAGTATAGACCCTACCTTGTATGTATATGTATGTAGGGCCTTGGAAAGAGCATGCATCTATTTTTTTGACCAAGCCCCAGGCGAGCTAAGGCAATGCCCGGTTAGAAATGGTCAGCAGTATAAATGCTCTAGAAGATAGAGGAAGGAGTTTCAAAGCAAGCCCTTTGGAGGGAGTCAAGGAACATGAGTAAAGAGTATAAGTTGTGGAGGAGAGAGCTTGGCCAATCTAGGAGTGGTACTGTTGTAAATAGTTTAGCACTGTGACCCTGAGAGGCCTAAAAAGCCCTAGAAACCCTCATTTTTAGAGGAAGCACTGTACAGACAGATGGGGGCCCAAGACCCAAAAAATATTTGAGGGATAGGAATTTGTAATGAAGTTCCTTTAGAACAGGAATTTTGATTATGTGCAGAAAGAGGACTAAAAGTCCTACAAACCCGGATAGAGGCCTAATTGGGCTCTTCCTAGTAGCCCTATTTTGTGAAGGAACTACTCAATCGGGTAACAACCCATCTTTGCCATCACCTTGGAGATGTTCCATATGTTATAAAACCACCTTGAAACTCATAAATTTATTTTTCAGAGCTTGGGAAGGTACTTGAACCCTAAAAGACCCTTATAAGCCTATGTAAGGGATGGTGCATGGAAGTAGTGCTTGGGAAGGTGCAAGATGATGAAGCTATACTTGGCGGTCAGGTTAGGCTAGGTCAGGGGATCCCTAAAGAGAGAGAGGAATCCTATAGACCTTAGTAGGTGTCAGGAGAACACTAGGATCCTAGTTGAGGATCAGAGGCATAGACTAGCTAGTCTATCCTAACCTCGCCATCATAAGGTAATGTGTCTAAGATTGTTTCTGTTCTCATTCGCTCCAAATCCTCCCCGTGGAATACCATCAACATCTTTTACTAAAGCTTTAAGTTTACTTTCTCTTTCAATATTACTCTTCTACTAAAATCCTCCTTTCCTAGCACCATTATTTTTAGATTGTCTTGCATATTCCAATACATGTATTGGCAAGTCTGCATCACTTTCAACCCTAGTAAGCACAAAATCTTATATTTCTTGTATTTTCTCCATTTTAGTGCCAAATCTAAGATATTAAGGAATTCATCAATAATAAAACCATCTTTGTCCTTTATTTGATTAAAAAAATTTTTAAAAATAATCACGACTTCATACAATAACGAATTTGAAGTAGGGTGAACAATTCCCACTTCATCTTGACCCTCTTCTATATATAGGGTTCCTATTTTTCTACCCTGAGCAATTACCAAGGCCCCCTTTTTTACTTTCCATCCATTGGATTAAATTTTTTTTTCACAACCTTGAGAACCCAATTGACTAGCATAAATTAAACTCTGTTTGAGCTGAGGAAACAACTATTTTTATATTTTTATTTTAATGAAATACCCCTTTGCTAATAATATTATAAGAGATTTTGTTACCAAGAAAAACCTTACCAAATTCACCTCTTTGTATATTTTTGAAATACTCCTTGCATGGAGTGACATGAAATGATGCTACCAAATCAAGCACCCAAACACCGGTTAGAATTTTTTTGGAGGTTAAAATAAGAATGTTGTCTTCTTTCTCTACTACATTGGTTTCATTTTCTTTTGGCTGATTTATTATTTTCTTATCATTCCAACAATTTTTTTTGATGTGGCCTTGCTTGCCACAATGCCAGCAACCAATTTATTTACCTCTTGATTTTGATCTTCCTTGTGATTTTCCATGACCACTTGGACTCTTATCTCTTTCTCTTGTTATTCTCCTTTCTTCTATGTTCAAATCATGACCTAATGTTGGAGTCTCATCGGTGCTCTTCCTTCTCATTTCCTCTCTTAGGATTATACCAACAACATCTTTCTAGCAAAGAACACAAATTGCAAGATCCCAAATCTCTTTATCAAAATTAATATTAATGGAAGCTAACTCACTGGTAACTATATTTAATTAATTTGAATGATTTAAAGTATAAATAACTTCAACCAAACCATTTTCAAACTAAACAACTACTTCAATAGAAATAACTTATTTGATATTGAGGGGTTTTAATACAACTTACCCAACACTCTCATAAAATTAGCAGTTGTGGTTGCCTTACATATGTTAAACACTACATAAGTGGATAAGCACAATAATATGGTTTACAATGCTTCTCTATCTAGTATATCTCATCTTCTTCCATCACGGTTGAAGATTCTTCTCTTTACCATGCAATAGTCACCACAAGCCTGTTTGCTACAAATGCTCTTCTATTTGCATCTTCCATAATTGATAGTTATGACCATTTAACTTTTCAATTTCCCAACCATCTTTGATACCAATTGTTAAAATAATTAATAGTAGATTACCAAAAATAAACAACAACAAAAGAGGTTCATACATAAGATGATATAAATTTATAGTGTCTCACCATAAAGAATACACCCACTCTCAAGTAGGGAAATATTATTCAATAAATATTTACGATTTTGAAATACCATGTAGGAAACAACAACATGCCATTGATAAGCATATACAACACCAATATCAAGAATACTTTATATCTAAGAGACTTGAAGGGAAACCACATGACCTTTGGGTTTCACATTCATATTTTATTAGCTCATTTGCTAAGTGATATTATTTGATACACAGTAGAGAGGAAGAACTAGGCATGCAAAGAGGACAAATAAAGAAAATTCAAGGAAAAGACAACCAAATAAAGAAGCTACCTAAAATATATTCAAGGTCATAGGTACACTTTAGGAATAAGTTTAATTAGATTCCTGAATTTCCTTGCTTACGAATTATCTAATTCATTCCTTATTGATATACTTTGTGATTGATTTGTAGATCTTGTCTACTATCTTCTTATAAAACCAAATCTCACACTTTATCAATTCCCATCAATGTGAGTGATATATATTTTTATGACAAGTGTGAATATATTATGTCAATGAGATTTTTGAGGGGTAGATGACAATCTTGAGCATGGTTTGTTGGTTACGCCCAACCTAACTCGTATGGAATATTTAGGGTCAATTGTTATGAAATTTATATACTTTGACGTAAGTAATGTCAATCACATTATGTGTAAATGTGTTGATCTAGAAATTGTTATACATTATGTGGAGTTGTTTCTAAAGATATTTTTCTCTAATATTTTAGAGGGCAAGTATGATTAGTTAAAACATTTCCTTTCATAGAAAATTTATATCTAGGCAATATGCCTATGGGTTGGGGTTATTTTTAGGCATAAATGGGGTATAATTCTTAAAATTTTTCCATTCCAAATGTTCACTTTTCAAAGAGTGAAGAAAATTGGAGTTTGTTAGAGAGTACATAAGATGTTTCTCTACCTCATCTCTCAAATTTTTTGGAGAGAACAAGATTCAATATTGGGAAGCCATTTGAAACATTTTCATGAAGCAAAACTAACAACTGGAAGGAGTAGGAAAGGTTAGGCATCTTTTAGATCTTGAGACTAGGATTTTTATGGATGGAAGGAAAGTTGTCACTTGACATCTTCTCATTTATGCATATAAGAAAACTATTTCTTATTTATTCATGTTATATTAGTAGGTTTAGGTCTTATAAACTTCATGTTTTTATTTTGGGAAAGAAATTGGAAGGGAGATATAGAGGCAACTTAATAGCTATCAAACCCTCACAATGCATTACAATAAATAGTCGTAATGCAACACCCTCATAAAATAGGGTTGATTTATATGAGAATAAAAAATACATAATATACTCTTAGATCTATGAACTAATGATAAACAAATTTGATTTATAATTATAATTTATACATAAAATTTGGCCTTTTGGAGGCCCTGCCCCTAAATCCATGTCATGTGTGAAGCTCTTAGACTCTGCCAAGGGGCTGCCCCTGCAACCCATTGTTGTCATTTATTAATAGTAACCTTTTATTATTTAAAGGTTGATAAACCATTTTCCTAAAAAGTCTCTCACTTGTCAAACACCTTGCAAGAGCAATAAGAGGGGTACCAACATCGTGTTCCAAATTTTAGGGACCGACAGGCTAATAGACTCTAAACACCATTTGAACTTATCTAAGAATTTTTAACGTTCATCTTGATGCCTTTACCTTAAAAAAATTCACCTTTCCATCCTTGAAATTATGAATCCATTTGAATGTTTAAAAAAGAAAGAAGAATCTTGATCATTTATCCCATTGTAAAAATAGTAAAATACAACAAACCCTAACCAAATTTAGTACATCAAGAATTAAAAAATGATCCTTTGGATCATAAATTCATCATATGTACCATATCATTCAAGAGAAATATTATTATATTTTAGAAATCTATTTGTGTTTGTATGCACTTAAAAAACACATTAATAGATAGTAAAATATCCAAATATGAAGGAAAGTGAGACAAAGTGATGAGTGCATCAAAGAACTTGATATATAAATTTTATATGTCTAGAAAATATTTACCTCCTAATAGGTCTACATATCCTAATAAATAAATAATTAATATACAATTAGGTCACTTTTATAACACTACTTGGCATAATGGAAAATTGGCTTACAACAACCAGAGTGTGCCATCAAAAAAAGAAACTCCTAATCCTTTGAGAAAATGTAATTATAATATGGTTGATGATACTCCTTGATGCATAATTTTATAGTTTCCACACTCATAGTTGTAGTATGTGGTAGCTCATATTTTTCAAAATGATTCTAACCCTTATAATGAATTTAATAATTCTCATTGTAATGAAGATGATTCTCATTGTCGTGACATACTTGTCTTTTAATGTATACTCTCAAAGGAAATTAATCTTGATTGAAATGCACAATTAATTTAAGGTGGGAGGATATGATACTCTATGCATTCCACTTTGTGAGTACACCATGAGATTGATTCTACACTTTGATCACACACCATAAACTTGTTTGTGCTATCACAAATACCTTTTTAGCATTCGATCAAAATTACCTAGAAAATAAAGAGTCTTTCTTGGCCTTATATAATATTTTTTGGTGTGAATCTCACTTAGAATAACCAACTTTCTAGCCCATGAGGCGTTCACCTATTCATGATCCATCTAAAATAATGAAACTTGATATCTTTGTGAATCCTTGTGGACACGTCTCCAGAGTAAGTATCAAAGAATAATACTAGTTATAGAGGTCATGCTTTGTGTGTTTGTAATGTGATTCATAGGAACTATATGAAGCTCTTAATAGTCCTAGATGTCATTCCTTCTCTTTGTGGATATGTCATGCGGTGATAATCTATATATTAATAGTCCTAGATATCATACTTTATGTTGTGTATGCTCTATGTGTGTTACCAATGTTTATAATATTACTTACTTTATACTCTCCTTTCATCTTGATATTATATATTAATAAGATCCTAAGTCTCGGGGGATACCACCTTGCCACATTTAGAATCATCTCTTCAATATCTTGATCAAATAATCTTTGGCTTCTCCATACTTTATCGAGAATATGAGAATAAGTTCATACTTATACTAAAGTCAGGGCTAAATGTAGTATCTTAAATTTTATATCTTTACATTTTACACTATGTTCGGACCTACTTTACCTAATTGTGATTAGTTATAGGAGTATTATTGTAAACTTGGCGTATTCACGTATTCATGAATTTGTTATGGCTCATTTTTCTAGGAATATGGAATTGGGAGCTCTTGTTAAACCAATTTGAGAATTTTTTTTGAATAATTAATGTTGTATATGAAAATAGTGAGAATTTTCCTTGTTTTTCTTGTCTTCCCTATAAATTAAATTTGAAAATGTGTGAGTTGCATATAAATACAAATCCCCCTCTTATTTCAAACTCTAACCTATATTTTCAAGCATACATTCATAAGCAATTAAATAAATTCAATTATAGATCTACATTCAAAAGGAAAGACATTAAATAATAGAAAGTTTTTATATTAATCATGATTAAGTACATTATGTTTCTCCAAGACATAAAATCATGTAATCAAATGTTGTAAGACTTCATCATATCAACATCAAACTGTGTGTGAGATTCTATGCCAAAGAATTCATACTTGAGGTAACATTTATCATTTCAAAATTTTCATTACTATTTAGCCTCTTTCCTCCTTAGAAAAAACACTCTTTTTAATCATTATAGCTATTATGGAGGTGGGAACCCCAAAATAGTGCTTGAATTTATTATGGAGGAAAAATGGATCATTTAGCCTAAGGACACAAACTAGAAACCATTTCCCAATATCATTACATTGGGGGATAACCAATTAGGCCCACTTTTAGATCCTTGGGAGAGTTGAGAAAAATGGTTTTGATGATTGATTGCCCCTCTTTTGACTGAATTAATTGGATATGATTTAGAAATTGAAAATGAAAGATCTAGGCTAAATAATACAAAATTCACAATAATAAACACAAAAGGACAAAAACATATCTAGAAATCAATTGAGAAGTATAGAACTAGAAAGCGGATACACAGATGAACCTATGTCTTTTAAATCTATGCTCAAAATTGATGGAAACTGGAGATAGGTGCAATAGTCCTCATAGGCACAAAATAAGGGTCAAAGTAGTCTCAGTAGCCTCCAAATTGCCTTTTGATCAATGTTTAGGTAAAATCACTTGGACTATGACACTAGCTTCCCTAGTCCTAAGGGAATATGGAATTAGGTGCCCTATTTCTAGGGGAATCTTTCTCTAAGCACCCTGTTCCCTGACTTTTTTTCCAAACTTCTCTTGGTTGTTTCTTTCTCTATCTACACTATGCTCTTTCACATTCAAATTTAGCATGAAACCTATTTCTAAGTGTTGAAGTTTGAAACACAAGTACTTAGGATCAAACAAAAATAAAAAAAACACCCTCCACAAGAAAGGGTAGCAAGAAAGAATTGCTATATTCCACATGTGAAAATAGATTACAATATGCAAGATGAATGATTGTAGGATGGATTATGATGAAAAGATCAATTGATTTCATAGAAAGCAATAGTTCTAAAAGTATCAAAAAGCTAACTCAAACTAAAAATAGTAAACTAGAGTTAGATATGAAAGCTAGAAGTGCATGATATGCACAATGGGTAAATTGGAACCCAACTAGACTAGACTATCCTAAATTTAGGTTCCACTTAATGAACTTAAGCTAGAGAATGAATGTGCAAATATGTGCCCAATTATGCATAATAATATACATGAGAATATTTTTGAGCATGCGCATAATTAACTAATGCAACAAATGAAAATATGCCTAATGTAAATAATATGCATGCTCTAACACCCCCCTCCTTAACTATATGAATTACAAAAGAACATCAAAATAAATTCCTCTCCAAAAGTGAGATATGCAAATAAATGAAATGCAGAAGAAAATGCTCTAAGACACAAGAAAAGTGTGGATAGTTGTCAAATGATATCTGCCATAGTGTTGAATGAAGAACCTCCTCTAAAACCAAGATGATAATCAAGATCAATCTATATGAATTACGCCAAAGATACTACTTGAACAATGAGCATATGACAAACAAAGGCAAAACATCTGCTAGCCAAAGATACATAAGACAAAAATATAAATGAGTGCCCCCAACAACGCTACTTGAACAATGAATATATGGAAAAAAGGAAAAACATATGTCAGTTAAAGATGTAAATGACACATGAATCTAGACAAGAGACCCCAATGACACTAGCATCAACCAAGAAAGAATAAAAAACTAGTAAAAAATAAAGGTGCCAATAGTCTAAAGAGATGATCAACTATAGAACAAAGGATTGATTAGCATGCATAGTAGAAACTCCCCCATAATTCTAACAAAGGAGAGGCATGAAATACCCATTGAAACTATGTGTCACTATGGAGAAGATGAAGGAAAGTCCCATGTAGAAAGAGCACAAACTTTGTCTGTCTATGATGAAGAAGATGTAGGGGTTGAAATGTGAAGCTACAACATGAACTCCTCTAAAGCCTCTAGTCTCATCCAACAACTATTGACTGCATGTCCCACCTTTCCACAAAAATTTCAAGGCTCACCTAACTTATTCTTTTTTGACTTGGAGGGAGACTCACTAGACTCAAAAGAAAAATAAGGAAATGGAGTGAAATACCCCATACTAAATAACTACAAGAGAAATCCCCACACAACAAGAAAATACAAACCCTCCTACAACTAGATAGGAAAGAAATCTCAAAATGAACAATTATGAGATCAAAGTATACCTGATGAAAAAATTTGTAACAATGGACCTAAGATCTATGTAGAGGATTCCAAGAGATTTCCAAGAATGTGTGGAAGTTAAAAAAAAGTTTGTTTGTTGAAGTTATGGCTCGGGAAGCACAAAAAAGAAGGCTAACTTTGGATTCCTAGTACAAAAAATTAGTGAAGAATCTCATAATACCACCACCATGAAAAGATCAGTGATAGAATTAGGTTTCCAATGATATCTCATTTGTGCATTTTTAAGTTTGTATGCACAAGTTAGGGCCAAAAAATGAACAATTGCTCTTTATGACCTGGAAATCAAACTGGTCAAGTCTCCTTGCGAGAAAAAAATGAAAACCATCTAACCATCACTGAATATTCTCATATTAATATTTTCACTAGGAAAGTATCCTCCTACTAGCAAAAAATTAGCTCGCTAACATTTTCTTCTTGTCTTTAGAATATTCTAATAGAATCTACTACTAAAAATGGTGGAGATTTTGCTAAAAATAACAAGGGAAATAAATTTGGGGAAGGCTGCTAAAAAGGGTGGATGATGTCAATTGACATAAGTATTTATTTGCACATGTGCTACATGTTTGTACTTGTATGGATCTACGTGCAAGTATTTAGAGTATACCTTATATAGGATCCTCATGGTATTTTGAATTTTGATCAACTTAAAATGGTCATATCCCAATTTTGAGACCATACCCAATAATGAACCATACAAGTTGCAATAGACTTTAAAGATATAAAAATTCTTAGAGTAATTCATTGGGTTTCCTTGTTTCATTGTTCTAAGTTAAACTCCCATAAGAAAAAAATTTAGAATCTCCTAAGTACATTTCATATCACCTCTATCAATTTTGGACAACTTCAGACTCAGGTACCAACACCTGTGTGTGTGTATTTGGGTACCTGTTAGATCAACACAAACACTTCAATAAATCGTTTTATTAGCAACATGGGGTTAGTGAAAAACATGAAAAACATAGGAAACCCGCTAAAATTGATCTATTGCCTTCTAACTAGAAAGAGTATGATGAGTTGCATATCAGCCCTCAGAATATGCTCCAAATCAGTGACCAATACTATCCTAGCATGAAGGATTTTAATTGAAAGTAAACTAAATGATGGTAAAAGCATGCAAACTAGCTCTAAATGATGAAATAGAAGTAACAATCTAGCATGTAATAATATGGAATGTAATTCTATGAGTATTCTAGCAGCATAACAATGCAATTTTGATCTAAGATGAAGGCTTATTTGCTCTCAAAACAGGCTTCTATTTATAGAAGAATGGGAGAGAG
>MU226991.1:1373993-1389250 GCA_018584345.1 Thuja plicata
CTTTTTAATAATTAAGGGACTATAGCCATTTTAATTAAATTAATAGGCTAGGGGAATGGGTTGGATTGCAAGTGATACTTGATTTTAGAGATTTATTTAATTCCTTCATAATTAAATACTATAGCCATGTTTGATTTTGATTTAATCTGATTGGTCGAAATTGATTTGAATTGTATGGCTACAATAGATAATATAAATTAGTGATAAAAATCACCTAGGACATTAAATTGATTAAAAGAATTATGCCAAGCAGTAACGGGGTCGTTTGGACATAACTCGAGGGTATGATCACACTTAGGGAAAATAGGGTCTACAGTTGAAACAGACCGAATTCAGGTGGTTACAACACCCATATCTGATACTTCTACTCTAGTTTTGATATCCAAGTTCCTCATTATATCTCTATTATAGATCTAGGTTATTGTGCCTATTTTCTTTTCTGCAATCCAATTTTCATTGCTAAAATCACTCATTTTGCTATCATTAACCCTAGGTCACATACACACTTTATAATCTTAATTATTTTGTAACAAATGGATATAATCCAAGTGCTTATCCATCCTAACAATACTATATCTAATATTATTCATATTCTCATGTTAGAATAGACCATTGAGATCCTTAAGTTGCATTGATTCAGGAGAGCTCAATTCCACATTGTTTCAATTTCTAAAATTTTTCTTCAAATACAAGTGACAAATGCAAACTCATAGAAATCCTTTACTATTATAAATATTTGTGAATTATTCCAACCTAGAATTAGCACCTAATTAATTGTTCTTCTCATTCAACTTTTACGTTGGGTTTAGACTTAATTCCCTTACTGTTAAAAGTAATTCCTTCTTCTATGTTAATTACTTTGAAACTTACTTTCACAGACTAGTTACCAGCTTCAAGGTGATTCTGGGGTCTGTTAGGGATTACTCTTGCTACTGGTTTAGATTTAATTCCTACTTTACTATCAGTCATAATTCCTACTTTAATGTTAATTACTTAGATACTTACTTTCACAGACTGGTTACCAACTTCAAGGTGAAGCTGGGGTCTGTTAGGGAGTGCAGGCTGGTTACCAGCTCCATGGTGGAGTTAGGGCCTACTAGTTTTATTTTCTGGTTTTTGATGTTGAAAAAGGGTATTGGGTGAGGGTGTTTTGACCCCGTGCTGTGCTGGTTTTTTGCTGGTAGTCTGCACTTCTCGTGCTGGCTATGACTGTTCGAGTCAGCCCCCTTGTCTTGGCTGCTTCTTTTTTAATAAAAAACAATACTATATCTAGTATTATTCATATTCCCATGTTAGAATAGACCATTGAGATCCTTAAGTTGCATTGATTTAGGAGAGCTTAATTCCACATTGTTTCAATTTCTAAATTTTTCCTTCAAATACAAGTGACAAATGTAAACTCATAGAAATCCTTTACTATTATAAATATTTGTGGATTATTCCAACCTACAATTAACACTTAATTAATTGTTCTTCTCATTCAATGAAAAATTTGATGTAAACCATTTGCAACAATGTCTACCTTCATATTTCCTTGGAATTATATTCGACGAGCCATTGCATTTTTTGCAACCATTTGTGGCTTCATTCTTGACAAGAAATGCCTTTCACAATTGTGGCTACTTCAAACATCCAAGAACCTTATATAGAAATGCTAAACAAAATTATGGCTATAGCGAATTATGATATACTCTTGCTATCTACTTCAAACTTGGTAAAATACAATTTTCACAACCATTTGGAACTCTTAGTTCCTAGCTCTTTTACAATCTTCTAATCTTTTCCATGATCTTTATTTTGAATTATTTATAGGCCCTAATCTTCTTGCTTTGCTATAGAATGTGAATTTTGAAAACAAATAAATCATTTAATAAATTCAGAATTGTGAAACAATCAACAATGTGATTTTACAAATATAAAGTTCTTCTATTGATCCAATGAATTACGTCTTTCCTTAGTACATAGGTCTTTGGTTACATCAATTATTTGCTCCTTAATACATTACAAACACAATTAGAACTATATTCTATCCTTCTTGAAATAGTAGCGAGATGACTATTATATAGAATTCAACACAAATTCCTAACCTCCTAAAAATAGATTAAAACCATTCTTAAATTAATTTCAAATGATTTATGCAAAAAATTTCCTCACTCTAGTTGTCTATGTTAAAACTGTGCATTGTAGTGAAGAAAACATCCAAGTAAAGCTCATGCATAAATTATCAACATAAACTTAAGATAATGCAAGGTAAAGCACGAATCCATCATGTAGATACAATGTAAATTAAAATAGATCTTAACACCTAATCTCACACTGTTGCTTAAGTAGATTTTCTTAAATTTAGAATTTTCCGATGTAAAATTTTGATTATGAGAAAATCATAATTTCAAATCTTTCCCTATTTCAATAGAGAAGTAAAAGAAAAGTTACTAGAAATAAGAAACAATTGTACATTACCAAAAATATGATACTATTCCCTAAATTAATGTTTATTTTCTTTTTCCTTTTTAAATTTTAACTCCACAAATTATTAGTTCATGCCAAAAGAACTATAAACAAGGAACTCATTTCAATAATATTAAAATAAATTTAATACAACTAAAAAAAATAGAAAAATGAAACATTCATGTGACCACCAATTGAACAAACAATTTTTAAATGAACTCAACAATGATTGCTAAACAAAACAAAATAAACTAAGCAACGCATGAACATTGGCCCTAAGAATGCTGCACATGCAATGCCAGTCTATACTGCAAACGACAAGAAACTGTTGAAAACAACGAAGAAAATCTGTGAAGCCGTCGACCATGCATGCCTTGAAAACGTTCTCATAATTATTCAGCTCGTTTTAGATATATAACATTGGTTGAAAAAATTAATGAAGGAAACGCTGGAAGATGTGTAATAAAGCACAAAAGAAACAATAAGTTAAATAAAATTTAGGGCTCAATCTCAGAAATTAATCCTTAAACGAAGAAATTTTTGGAATCCTACATATGTTTAGCCGGAGTTGAAGCAAAAATCAATAAAAAATGAATAAATTTCCATTTTGCGCTCTTTCTGATGCACAAAATTTTTGGCAGATTGAGCCGCTCTTTCACAAAACGGGACATTCGTTACGTTGTACTATGATTAAAGGAATATGTTAGCATGGAAATTCCAAACGTTCACATGGAAGGGACGGCTTTCAAAAATGGACCACCTTTCACTGTATAAGATCGATCTTTGTGCGGCTTCATGTTTCTATTGTAACCTTCCTTTAGGGAAATATCATCATATATAGGATGTACTAAAATAAGTGAATTATCATAATTATGTTTTGGTGCATCTTAATATCTGGATAGCCATTTCCTTCGGTTGGTCTAGAATACTTTCTGATATTTGTTCCAATTGTGCAGCTTCATGTTACTATTGTAACCTTTCTTTACTATAGAATAGTTTTAGATGCAAGTATTTCTATAATATAGCTTCTGATGTTTAGCATTTATTTAGTTGGAGTTCATTGGTTCTATAATTTGGTATTACTAACATGCTGATAGCTTGTTAACAAGTGTTGTTTTTTTTAAAATCATTTTTCGATCGTGAAACTCTCAGCATTACTGAAATCTTATTAAACATATTGTTAATATGTCCAAACAATCTTACAATTTATTAAAAATATTAATATTATATTAACTAATACTATAATATATCATATTGTTAAAATGGATTTCTAAAAAAACCTTTTCCCATATTCCTTTGATTGTAATTGTCAATATATATAAAAAAAATTAATGCACTGATTTCCAATATAGTGTAGTATTAAGGTTGTATAATAAGTTTTTGATTAAGGTAAATACAAGTTTTGAAAAGACCCCGAAACCTTTTACAAAAGAGTACTAGAGATAAACATCAACAACCCATACACACATAGAAAGCCTGTTACGAACAAAAAGCAAGACCCCAACGAACACCCATAAACCCAAAAAAGGAAAATAAAAAACTGCCAAAAAGAAACACAGTTTCCAACACAATTTCTAGCACAACTTCTAGCCTAGATACCAGAACAGATAAAAACTACTTCATACTTTCATAGGCTTCCTCAGCCTCTTTCTGCATGTCTTCCATTTTATCAATGGACTCTTTTAGCGCTTTCATCTCTTTTGGAATCTCTGAAATTTTCCTTTTAATGCCACTTCAGGTTCTGGTACCTGGGCCCAAGCTCCCAGCGTTGTCATCTATTGTGATTGTAGTATTCTCTAGCAGACTACTCTCCAAGTAAGCATATAACACTTTGAGATTTTGAATAGAGACTTTAAGCCCTACGTTGCTATGCTTGAGAATAATACTTATCATATGCCTATTGTGGCTGATTTGATTTTTCATGCCTTTCAACTTTTCTTCCACAAGAGCATTGACTCTGGCTGTAATCTCCTCATTTCTGTTGTTATTATTTACCTTAATCAACAATTCCTTCTCCATTTCTTCCATCTTGGTTTTGAAGGGCTCCATAGCTTCTTGCATTTCATTTAGGTGCTGCTTCATGTCCTTCATTTCCTCACTGAGCCAATTCTCCATGCTGGCCCCGTGATCCTCCTTGCTTTGTAGAATTCTATCATCAATTTCAAACCCTACCATAGTTTTGTAGTCAGGGTCCGTTCTCTGTCTTTTCTTTTTCCTATTACCTGCCTTCAAATTTGGCTTCTCTATCTTCTCCCCCTTGTCCTTACCATCATTCACTTCCTCATTTTTTTCCTCCTTGTCATCTCCCTCTTTTTCTTCTTCATGTTTTTCCGCTTCTTGATTACCGGCTTCAATTACCCTATGCTCATCTTCATCATTCAAGGGCATTTCCTCCTCATTTATCTGGGTGTCCTCCTTTTTCACCTGTTCATCTTTTTCTTTCACTAGAGCCTCCTCATTTATCTCTTGATCTTCCTCTTCAGTCACGGGCGTTTCCTCCTTCTCCTCTTCCTGAATCTTTTCTCTATTACCCTGACTATCGAGGGTTTGGTCTTCAATCTCCTCCTTCCTATCCAGATTTTCCTTTTTCTTACTCCTAACCCTTTTCTCCGGGTTCTCCTTTTTACTATCCAGCTTAATTTGCTTTGCATTCCCTTAAACCCTTTTGGGAATGGGTTCCGGGATTTGATTTCTGGCATATTCTGAAATTAACAAAATAAGCCTTTCATGAAGCACCAGGTTGCTAGCTTTTTTTCTATGCTCCATGACACTGTTATTCAGCGAGCTCAAAAGATAGAAGGGAAACGACACCTTTTTGTTATGCCTAAAATGATTTGCAAGAACAAAATGAAGGTTGTAAATTTTGGAGCAGTGACCATCCAGGGTGAAATACTCGATCATGATACTCAAAATTTTAGCCCAATGACTCTTAATTTTGTTAATGTCCACATAATCACCCGTCCCTTTTCTCAAAAGGGCTTCTTCTTCTTTGGTTTTTGGGAAGATTTTGAAAGCTTGAGTCCCAATGCGTTTGTTGTCCCTATAAAACTTCATGCCTTCACAGGAAATACCCGTAATTTCTAAAATTATGCTCATAGTCAGAGTAAAAGACTTACCCCACATATTCACCTTTTCGTTCTTCCAGCCGTCTGCAAAATATTTAGTTATTTCTTTGTCCCATCCATGCAGCTTCTCCATATATTGGGTCACACCACCCTTCTTCATCCTTTTCCAGACTTTTTTCTTTTGTTTCCACTTCATACAGTCTATCGGCTCCTTCCTCTTTAGACCACCACCCATAATAATTGAAGAGTTCTGAGCTTTCAGAGAGTGAATGGGAGGAAACACAAAATTGTTGTGATTTTTTTGTTTCAAAATGCTCGCTAAAACCCACAAATCATGCGAAGTCGCATTCTTCATGAATCTCGTGACCTCGACTGACAGCTATCATCACTCTTAATCTTAAGTGATCTACTCATCATTAATTTTGATTATTAATTGATCCTTTAATATGGTTAAGCTTATCGTACCTGATAAGACATAAAATCTCCATATTGAGATCCGTTTCCCCTCTCCATGATTGGGTGACGTCAATTTTGGCCCCCACATTAGCAAAGCCATCCGCCAGCTTATTTCCTTCCCTAAACACATGGGTTATGTGAATTTCTTTAAAAATAAGCATTAAGGATTTAATTTTATCAATTATGTGGCCAATTATCCAAGAAGCCTCATTCTTACCATTGATACAGTTTATTATGTTTAGTGAGTCTCCCTCCAACCAAAAATTTGTATAACCCATTTCTTTAGCCATCATAATGACTTGAAGGGCTGCCATCGCTTCAGCAACATGATTTGTCTAAATTCCCAGAGGGGCAGCAATAGCTCCTAGACAATTTTCAGCTGAGTCTCTTATTATGCCTCCCAGTCCAGCTCTTCCCGGATTCCCTTTAGCTGCCCCATCAAAGTTACCTTTGACCCAGCCAGTCGGCGGTGCAGACCATCTTGTGTTTTTCCTCAAATTTGAATCCTTGTCTTTATGCCCATGGTTTTTCCTGTTAAGAATATCATTTAAAATATGAGTGTTCTTACAGGGGGAGTCTCTAGGGAGGGAACCTTTAAAAATTTCCAGCAAACTTTCGCAAATGCAATTGGCCACAATCTCATAGGATGAGATTTTTTCTCTAAAATTTTTGTTATTTCTCTCCTTCCAGATTCTCCAGGTGAAGTGAGGAAGAAACAACCTCTAAAGGTCTTTGGCTTCTTTACCACTAAAGGGGCAATGCCATTGTTTTACCATGTCTAGAAAGTTATTAGGTTTCACCCAATCCAGGTTGAAATGATTGAAGACAGAGTTCCACACTTTAAAATTATAAGTACAATGAATCATATGATGGTTACAATTTTCAGCTTCAAAGCAACAAAGAATACATCTGTTAGGCATACTAAAACCCCTTTTACAAAGATTGTCCATTGTAAGAATTTTGTTTTGAACAAGTAGCCAAAAAAATATGTTAATTTTAGGTATTAGCTTATTGTTCCATACCTGAGAACTGATAGGGTGATCTTCCTAGGAGAAGAGAAGGGCTGAAGCAGAAGAGACCAAAAATTTTCTATTTGCCTCCGGACTCCAAATTAGAGAGTCTTGTTCATTTTCTCTTAAAAACCAAAGATTAAGATGTTTGTTGACCAAATTGAGGTTTTCATCAAAAGAGATAAGGTCAACCCATTTCTCATTGATCCAATAATCAGAAACCTTGTCCCCAATTATATCTTTACAGTCCAGAATCACTGGCATCCATTCCTACTTCTCATTAAGAGCTTCTTTCTTCAGCCAGTTATCATTCCAGAAATTTATCTTCCTGCCATTTCCCAGCTTCCATCTTATCCCTTTTCTAATCAGGTCCCTTCTTTTCCTAATGCTATTCCAAATGAAAGAACCTTTGATATCCAAAGGGTTCCTTAACATTTCCTCCAAAGAGTTCAGATGGTATTGTCTCTTGATAATAACATTCCATTCCTTCTCCTCTTCAAAGACTCTCTAGCACTGTTTAGCCAGTAGAGCCTTATTTGTATTTTTAATGCTTCTGATTCTAAGCCCTCCAAACTTCTTAGGTTTACACACAACATCCCAGGCCACAAGAATTAACCTTTTCTTCTCTTCAACTCCAAATCAGAGGAATATTTTATGTTTTTTTTCAATCAAGTCTGCAAACTTCTGAGGAATTTTGAAAAGGTTGAGCGCGTAGGTTGGAAGGTTTTGAAGAGTAGATTTCAAAAGCTAAACTTTTCCAGCTTAACTTAGAGTAGCTCCTTTCCATCCTGCTAGCTTGTTGTGAAATCGGTCAAGGATACCATTCTAGAAAGAATCATCAGGTTTATGACATAAAGGGAGACCCAAGTAGGAAGAGGAGAAATTCTCAATCTTGCAACCCAAAATGGTAGAGATCTTCCTTTGTCTTTCTTCAGGAGTGTTGCAGAAAAAAGGGAACTCTTTTCCCAGTTAATTGATTGACTAAAAGCATTAGTATAAGAATTCAAAGACTTTTTCATATTCCTTTCTTCCTTAACAGAGGCTTCCCCCATCATCATAGTGTCATCCACAAATTGTTCATGTGAACATTTTTGCAGAGAAGAGGAAGGTTGGAGACTAGAAATCTGACCTGTTATAACTATACTATTGATATATCTCCCAAAGCTTTTCGCCATGATGGAAAAGAGAATGGGGGAAATTGGATCACCTTGTCTTAGACCTCTTGTGGGATGAAAGAAATTGGAAGATCCCCCATTAACAAGCATAGAAGAAGTCACAGTAGACACCAATTGCATTATTATTCTTATCACATCTTTATCAAAGCCAAAAGACCTAAGGATATTTGACAGAAAAAACCAGTCCACTCTGTCATAGGATTTTGACAAGTCCAATTTCATCAGGAATCCTTGTTTTTCAGAGACATGAAGAGAAGGAATATTCTCATGCACCACCATAATAGAATCCAGGATCTGTCTTCCTGGAACAAAATCATTCTGTTGAGGAGAGAATAGATTAGGCAGTAATCTCAGAAGTCTAGTAGTAATGACCTTCGAAATGATTTTGTATAAGAAATTACAAAGACTTATTCGTCTAAAGCCATCAACCGTATCAGCTCCAGGTTTTTTTGGAATGAGAGCTATAAAAGTAGAACTTAGTTCCTTTAGAATAGATTTAGTTCCAAAGAAATCTTTCACTGCTGAACAAACATTTTTACCAGTGATGCTCTAGAACTACTGGAAAAAAACATTTGAAACCCATTAGGACCTGGAGATTTCTCTGCTTCAAAATAAAAAATAGCCTTCTTGATTTCAATATCCGAAGGAATTACTTTTAGGAGAACATTGGAAGGATGATCCATTTTACAAGGAATCAAAGAAAGTAGTTTCCTTTGGTCTTCTAAGTTAAGATTTTGATCTTTAGATAACAAGGTCGCAAAGTACCCCATCATTTCTGCCCTTATTTCCTCTTCTTTAGTAATTTTACCTTTAGTAGCAGACAAGGAATGGATTCTATTTATTGCCTTGTGTTTAAGAGCAGTAAGATGGAAAAATCTAGTATTCTTATCTCCCGCTTTTAGAAAGTCTCCTCTTTAGCAATAATATTGTGAAAATTTGCAAGGACAACATTCTCTTGGGTTTTCAGATTTTTAGTTAGGCCATTTCTTTGAATTTCCTCCTGGATTTCTTTCAGGTCCATTTGGGTTTTATTTTTGGATTGGAAGATGTCCCCATAGACATTCTTGTTCCAATATTTAACATTAGATTTCACATTAGCTAGTTTCTTGACCACTTTGAACATTGTTGTTCCTTCCACCTTAATGTTCCACCAATCCCTTATTTTATTTTCTAGATCAGGGTGATCAAGACACATCTTCTCAAATCTAAAGGGAGTATTTCTTTTGCCTGTGAAAGGAAGAACATTAAAGGAAATAGGAAAATGGTTTGAGCCAATTTTGGTAAGGGAAGAAAGGGCACATGAGAACTTGATATACCATTCTTGATTGATCAACACCCTATCAAGCTTAACTTGAATAAGATCAGATTCCACCCCACGATTAGACCAAGTGTAATTAATCCCTTCTAGATCAACATCTAACAATACTTCATTAATAATGAAATCCATCAAATCTACCCTACTTTCCACTTGAGATAAATTTCCTCCCATTTTATCTTCCTGCTTTAAGGGAGTATTAAAATCTCCCATTATAAGAAAGTTGTTCTCTAGACTAGTTTCCATCTGATCATGCAACTTCTTCCAAATCTTAAGTCTTCCAGAGATTTAGTATTGGGGGCATTACATTTATTAGGGTCCAAGAGAAATTATCCATTAAGCTCCAGACTTTGGCTGCTAAATTTTTTTCCTCTTTTAGGAGCTGATAGTCAAAGCAAGATTGATTCCAGAAGATAGCCAATCCTCCAGAAGCCCCTTCAGAACTACTACCAAAACATTTCCCAATTTTTAACAATTTAAAATTCTCTATTTTATCTTTGATCATCTTAGTCTCTTGAATCAAAAGAATATCCGGTTTAGAATCTCTAACTAAATTCCTAGCTACATCTTGCTTATGAGGACCATTGAGTCCTTGAATGTTCCATGAAATGATCTTCATTTAAGGATTGGAGAACAAACCTAATGGATAGTGAGTTGTTCTCCATTAGCAATATTCTATTTTTCTTCCTCTTCCCTTTGAGTTTTCTTTGATTTTATTCCTTTTTCTGGTTTTGGAGTTCCTATATCTTCTTTCTACTGACCTCTTGTCAAGACTCCTGGTTTTTGACCTCCATTATTCTTTATCTATTTTCCCATTGAGGAACTCTTAGATTTCTTTCCTGAGCTAGAGTTCATTTCATAAGCAAAGGAGTTTCCTTCAGGGGATTTTGAGCCCTTTTTACCTGATCCCTTCTTTGAGTATCCCATAGTTGACCAAGAGTTTTCCTTGTCCTATGACTCTACATCTTTCTTCTTTTTCTATTTATCATTCTGATTTGGATCAGCTGGGGAGTCCTTTTTTCTTCCCCTGGTTGAGTCATTCTCCTTCTCCATTTTTTCCTCTGACCTTTGTGTTGTTTTATTTTATGTTTCTTCCAAAGACTCCTCTTCTTCAGAGTCCCTTTCTTTTTCTTCTTCTTTGGAAGGAGTCAAATTTTCTTCTATCCTTGATTCATTCTATTTTGTTTCTCCTATGACAAGTTCCCCTTTTTCTTTTGCAACTATGTTCTGGCTTGTGGACTCCATTGTCCTTTCTTCAGGAACTTGCTTTACTAGTTCTTGAACTTGATTTTTTTGTGCTTCCCCTTTTCGCTCCTTGTGATTATTCTTATTTATTTTTTCATACATGCCTTCTTCCATCTGATCCATTTTTCCTTCCAGCATTTTTGGGATAACATTTGTTTCCTCTATTTTTTTTCCATTCCATTCTTTATCCTTTGTTTTGATCCTGGTCCTTCTTCTTTTCCTTTTGAGGCTTCTAGGGCCATGTTTAGCCCAGTGACCAGATTTATTACATATGAAGCATGCGAAAGGCATAGATTCATATTCAACCTCTTGGATCCATGACCCCAGTTTAAATTTTAGGGTTATCACCCGAGGAAGATCTACATTCTACTGAATGTTAACACAAATACTTGCATACACTTATCTTGTTCTAGCTTCTGTCATAGGATCAATAGATAGAAGCTCCCCAAATGAACTTGCTATAGTGATCAGAATGTCTTCATGCCAATATTCCAGAGGCATCCCAGGAAGACGAACCCAGACCGGTGGTGCTGTAAAAAAGCTATCATTATAGTCAAGGCTGGTCGTCCATTTTTGTAGAGATAAGGAGGATTTTCCCATCATCTAGGGACCCCCACATAGAACTTTAGAAAGGTCTTCCCCATTTGAGAATTCAAAGGAGAAAAAATCTTTAGGCATAGTTGCTACATCAACTTGACCTTTCAGCCTCCATTTCTTGTCCACAAAGGATCTGACTAAATCTATAATCGGTCTTGGGCCCAAAAATTTGCCTACCAAAGTAGAGGCCATGATTGAAACCGTATGGTCCACTAATAGATTAGGTATATCAATACCAAACTCTCCTTTCAGTGAGTTTGTTAACATATTAACTTTGGGGAATAAATACTTGCCCGAGGGTTTTATACCAAAGAGACCCACCCATTTCCCTTTCCCCTGATTAGCGGAAAGGCCATGTGACTTGCCTTCAGATAATTCTCCCCCAACATTCAAATCTTTTGATTTTTTTGCCTCTGGCCCCATTTCTGACCCATTATCCTTGCTGGACAATACCACCATAGATCCTCCAGATTTTTCCACATATCTAACAACGGTATCAACACCTTCTGTCGTGGATCCCGTAATAGATCCATTAGGTCCCAGATTTCCTCTAGTTTCAAAATTCAAAACTCTTTCTCCCGCCCTTTCCTCTCCTCCTCCTCCCTCCCGCTCATGTTCCATTCTATTTACTGATAGTATGAAATCAAAATAAGGTTGTATAATAAGTTATATTGATTATCTACTTGATATTTGATTGTAGCTTTAAATTCCTATAATATATTAGTTACAAAAAAATAGCTTAAGGTAAAGCTAATATTACTAATTGAATATTGCTAACAACATATTAAAATTATGAAAAAATAACAATAATGATGAGCATAATGTTAGAATAAATTTAGAATAACTGAGAGGGGAGGGGTGAATCAGTTATCCTTAGGTCTAGATGTAGTAAATAAAAAATTTCTGTACTTCAGATCTACTCGATAGCAGTAGCATAAATCAACAAATTTAATCATGCAGTTTACTGTCAATTGAAATTAGCTTGTAGTAGCATAACAGTAAAGTAAACCCTAAGCATTCACACAAGTTGACACAAGTATTTAATGTGGAAACCCAATATGGGAGAAACCACCAGTAACATGCTACCAAGTTTTCACTCTTCTGAAGTGATGCCCTGTGAGGAGCCAACCCTGTTAAAGGTTACAATAACACACTGTTAGGTGTGACCTGGTTAAAGGATTTAATCACCCTGTCAGGAGTGGCCTTGTTAAAGGACTTAGAACATTCCAATTTGAATGTCACCTTGTTAGAGGATTTATACAAATGACTGTTAAGTCAACCTTGTTAAAGGATTTAACTGATACAATGGTACAAGAAACTAATCAGCAGTTTTTGATCTGGTACATACAACTTAATTTGCAATTCAGATCCAATTACAACTCTGATGTTAACTTACTAGATAGCCTGCATTGTCATTTCAACCTTTTGATCTGCTTGGAAATCCGTCAAGCAATCACACATGCAACACTCTACTTTTGCCTTTTGCCTTCTTTGCTAGATCATGCCAAATAGTAAATCAACTATGCAAAACCTCTTTCATACACACGCATTCATCCACACTTGCACACACAATGAATAACCCCTGAGGTTATCATATACCTCTTTGTCTAGGTCAGATAAATCTTTTGCTGCTTAAACAAGATCGTAGATCTTAGGTTAGGTCAGATCCAACAGATCATTCTATCTTTGCATTACATTTACTTCTCCAAAGTAGTCTCTAATTAAATCTTGAAACCATGCATTAATTACAGTTACCCATACATTAAATGACATGGATCAATCTTTAATTAACATTACATATCCCAATAAAATCAACTAAGTCAGCCAGAGATCTCAGATCTCATCAATAATCAAACTTCTGTAAGTCGGCCTTTATCATTGTTTTCACTCAGAAATTTCAATGGTGCTCGACATTGAGCAAATTTTTTCTCGGCACAAGAAAATTTACTCTGCACAAGCAACTTTTCTCATCAAAAGCAACTTTTCTTGGCACAAGCCAAACTTGCTCGACATAGAACAACCAGAAAAGCTATCTTTGAAAGATAAACAACAAATTACTTTGCCAGAGTGCCAACTGATCAGATACCCTTTGAATTGCCTTAACTCAACCATTCACTTTGTCTTCTTGTTTAATCTTCTTCATCAATAATAGATATGGTACTCAAATAGATAGCAATAGTCTCACCAATTAAGGTTTGACATCAACGACAAAATAACAATTGCTTGCAATGTCACTTTCCAACAATCTCCATCTTTGGCATTGATGGCAACACAAAATATTAAAACAATGATTTAACAAGCATAGTTACCAACCAATCCAAAAATCCACCTGTGTTCCTTAATATGAACAAATCTTCATTAATGTCTTTAGCTTCATTCTGATTCTTATCTGTAAAATATTTCTCCCTCTGTGTCTGTAATCACACTGACATCATCTGTGTCTAGTCATCTGTAGACTCCCTCTGAGTAGATAATTACTTCAATGTTTTCAATAGTAACTTCTGCCTCAATGTAATCTTTCTCTCTTTGTCTTTCTCGGCAATCTCTTACTTCACTTCTTTCTCTTTATAGGTAATCTCTCCCTCTTTGACAACAATGCCAAAGACGTCAATATCTTTATCATGTGCATCTTCAGTATCATGCTGATCTTGTCATCTTCAGTATGAATGATTTTTCCTTTCTATCCTTGTTCATCTTCATAACTTTAGCTAGCATCCTAAAGTGTGACTTACTGTGCATCAATGTGTCAGATTTTATGAATGAAATATTTGATGCAACAGTACCATACAAAACTTAATTAGCCTCAGTTAGGGGAATCACCCCCAATTTACCTCGTAGATACTCATGAGCATCTTTGGGTAGTGCTTTTGTGAATATGTCTGCAAATTGTTCTTTAGTGTTCACATAATCTAGTCTCACTTCTTTACTCTGAACTAGCTCCCTCAAGTAATGATAATTGATAGCTATGTGCTTTGTCTTTGAGTGCATCACAGGATTTTTAGAAATATTAATAGCACTTGTGTTATCACAATATATGACAACTGGATCAGTGATTTCTTCCTTCATACCTTTCAGTAGTATCTTCAACCACACAATGTTAGAATAGTTAACTGCTGTTGCCACATACTCGGCTTCAACTGTAGATTGTGAGGTGCAGTTCTATTTCTTGCTTGTCCAGGAGATCAATTTCTTTCCTAAAAGAAATGCTCCACCAGTAGTGCTTTTCCTGTCATCAACATTTCCAACCCAGTCAGAATCAGTGTAAACTCTGAGTTCAAAATTGTCATTCTTTTTGTAGTATAGACCATAGTCCTCATTTCCTTTCAAATATCTCAGAATTCTTTTGACTGCCATCATGTGAGTTTCCTTAGGATTAGCAGAAAATCTTGCTACAATCCCAACAGCTAGGGCAATGTTAGGTTTGCTGTGAATAACATACTGTAGTTTTCCAATCATTGACCTGTAGAGTGTTTGGTTCACTTCTTTTGTGTCATCATCTTTTGTCAGCTTCTGTCCAGTAGCCATGGGTCTACTTACTAGTTTGGACTCTTCCATTCCAAAAGTTTTCAGTATCTCTTTGATATATTTAGATTGCGTGATATAGATACCATTCTTCATTTGATAAATTTGTAAGCAAACAAAGAATTTTATTTCACCAAACATAGACATCTCAAACTCAGTTTGCATCTCTGTTGCAAATTTTTGACATAACACATCTTGTCCACTAAATATGATGTCATCTAAATTTTTTTTAGCTAATAATGTACCTTTTCTTTTCTCTGTCTTTAAGTATAGGTTGTTGTTGTCATTGGTTCTTGAAAATCCAATCTTGATCAGATAATTGTGCAATCTTTCATACCATGCTCTTGGTGCTTGCTTCAATCCATATAATGCTTTGTGCAATCTGCAAACCATATCCCTTTTGTTTGGGTCTACAAAACCATCA
>MU226991.1:1391292-1408116 GCA_018584345.1 Thuja plicata
CAGTGTCATTGTCAGAAGTTTCTTCAGCAATATAACAAGATTTCTTACCTTTGTCTTTGTAGTCCTTATATTTCCTGAAGTCTTGGTCATCCTTTCTGTCTTTGTATTCCTTGTATTTATTGTCCCTCTTTCATCTTTTTCATTCTTGTTAGGACATATAGCAGCTATATGACCAACTTTGTTGCATGAAAACCAAATAATAGGAAGTTTACCTCTATATTTTCCTTTTCCTCTGGATAGTCTTTTTGCCATGAGTGCCTCAAGTTCTTCAAGTTCATCATCAGAAGTGTCACTATCACTGTCCACATGTTTCTTTCCTTTCTTAGATTTATTGAGGACCAGCTGTGATCTAAAAGCTGAATCAATCCCTTGTGGATTATAGTTATCATAATTTGACATTTCAAAAGCAGTGAGTCTGCCTATCAGATTTTCCAGATTCAAATTATTGTTAGGAGTACATCTCATTTCTTGAATTGTGGAAACTCTAATAGCATATACAAGAAGTAAAGTTCTTAGTACCTTTCCCATGATGGTGTTCTCATCAATAGTTCCATTAGCCCCTCTAATGGCATTTACAACTTCTTTTATTCTACCATAGTACTGAATAACATTTTCACCTTCTTGCATTTTCATCTCATAAAACTTACCTCTTAGACTTTCTGATTTAGCCATCATCACATTTGTGTCTCCACCATAGACAGTTGCAAGCTTGTCCCACATCTCTTTTGCATTTGTGCAGTTCTTTACATCATCAAACTCTAAGTAACTTAATGAGGAGGTGATCTCCAACATTGCTTGATTGTGTTCATGCTTTTCTATGAGTTGTACAACTGAGAGAGGAGCAGTAGGTGGTATATAGGCATGTTCAATAATTTTCTTAGCATCATCTCCAATACCAGCCAAATGTAGTTTCATCAAGCTTTGCCATGCAGGGAAGTTATCTTTGTTCAGCTTGGTAACCTCTTTCTTATACATCTTGATCTTTTCGCTCCAAGTACCTTCAAACTATTTTCAGGAGACCACAACTCTGATACCAATTGTTAGAATGAATTTAGAATAACTGAGAGGGGAGGGGTGAATCAGTTATCCTTGGGTCTAGATGTAGTAAATAAAAACTTTCTGTACATTAGATCTACTCGGTAGCAGTAGCATAAATCAACAACTTTAATCATGCAGTTTACTGTCAATTGAAATTAGCTTGTAGTAACATAACAATAAAGTAAACCCTAAGCATTCACACAAGTTGACACAAGTATTTAACGTGGAAACCCAATATGGGAAAAACCACTAGTAACATGCTACCAAGTTTTCACTCTTCTGAAGTGATGCCCTGTGAGGAGCCAACCTTGTTAGAGGTTACAATAACACACTGCTAGGTGTGACCTGTATAAAGGATTTAATCACCCTATCAGGAGTGGCCTTGTTATAGGACTTAGAACATTCCAATCTGAATGTCACCTTGTTTGAGGATTTATACAAATGACTGTTAAGTCAACCTTGTTAAAGGATTTAACTGATACAATGGTAACAAAGTAATCAGGAGTTTGTGATCTGGTACATACAACTTACTTTGCAATTCAGATCTAATTATAGCTCTAATGTTAACTTACTGGATAGCCTGCATTGTCATTTCAACCTTCTGATCTGCTTGGAAATCCCTCAAGCAATCACACATGCAACACTCTGCTTCTGCCTTTTGCCTTCTCCGCTAGATCATGCCAAACAATAAATCAACTATGAAAAACCTCTTTCATACACACTCATTCATCCACATTTGCGTACATAATGAATAACCCCTGAGGTTATCATATACCTCTCTGTCTAGGTCAGATAAATCTTTTTCCACTTAAACAAGATCGTAGATCTTAGGTTAGGTCAGATCCAATGGATCATTCCATCTTTACATTACATTTACTTCTCCAAAGTAGTCTCTAATTAAATCTTGAAACCATGAATTAATTACGGTTACCCATACATTAAATGGTGTGGATCAATCTTTAATTAACATTATATATCCCAATAAAATCAACTAAGTCGGCCAGAGATCTCAGATCTCATCAATAATCAAACTTCTGTAAGTCAGCCTTTATCACTGTTTTCACTTGGCAATTTCAATGGTGCTTGGCATTGAGAAACTTTTTTCTCATCACAAGCAACTTTACTTGGCACAAGAGACTTTTCTCGTCAGAAGCAACTTTGCTCAGCACAAGCCAAACTTGCTCGGCATAGAACAACCATAAAAACTGTCTTTGAAAGATAAACAACAAATTAATTCACCAGAGTGCCAACTGATCAGATACCCTTTGAATTGCCTTAACTCAACCATTCACTTGGTCTTCTTGTTAAATCTTCTTCATCAATAATAGATATGGTACTCAAACATATAGCAATAGTCTCACCAATAAAGGTTTGACATCAATGACAAAATAACAATTTCTTGCAATGTCACTTTCCAACACATAATATATTTTAGAACTGAATCATCAAAACTAGTGTGAATTATAGTCGAGAAGACATTGAATGAGAGATGAACTCTGGACCTTCTAATCTCAATTATATTGCACAAAAAGCACTAGCACATGAAAAATTCATGAGGTTTTTTATTCAAAAGAAATTTGACATAGTTTATTGAAAATTTTGAGCCCAAAAGACATGTATAAAATTCTAATAAGGATTCAACCTCAAAAGGTACAATTAAGGGTCCAAGCCAGGTTTATTTGTCTTTCTCCTCTTCCCACATATGTATTAGCAACCTAAGATTATATAAATTATTGTAAGTATACTAAATCATTTGAAATTGTGCCCAAATCTATAAAGAAAACTTCACAGTTATGCCTACTAGACCATAACATTGCAATGTGTACTATTAAATTTCTGTCAAGATAAAATTACATAGCATGATTCCCATGTACTTTTTTCTCAATTTCACAATGCTCGATGAATGTTGTTAATCCATTGTAGAGATAGTACAAAGTGATCCTTAAATTTGAATATACTTTGGCATTCCCATATGGACGAATCATGACACATACATATCAATATGTACTAAAATTAACATATAAAAGAAAATCTCTCTACATAATACATTCTTCATTTCTCCCTATTGGATTAGATCCTTAATTTCCCTCACCTTGACCATTTAAACATAAAGGTTAAGCTCTCTTCCATTGGTTGAGTTCTTAATGTACCAAATAATAACAAATTGATGTCTTAGAAAAGTATATGAAACTTGCACTAGACAAAAAGGTAGAACCTTAATTTAACACATTGACTAGGTAAAAAAATAGAGATCAAAGAAACTGAAACAATGTTATTTCATAATCTGTAACACTAAAATAAATTTTCCATGACTTTATCCCAAGATATCACCCATTTATAAATTGGAAAGCTTATTACAACATACCAATCCATTCCATGACATGATATTTGCATTCAAAATCCTAGAACCTTAATTTTTTTTCTAAATGGAGAAGAAAAACATCCATTTTTTTTTCTAAATGGAGAAGAATTCCTTCCCTTAAGTCTCAATAAATGTGAAAATATAATAAGGGACATGTGGGTAGAAATGAAGTGAATAGAAAAATTAGAATAATTTTATTTCTATTAAAATATGGAATTATAGCTTGCCCATATATACATAATATGGAATGTTTTATCTCTCTCCTATCTCCCCTTCCCTCTCTCAAACTCCCTTATCTTTCTATCTCTTCTCATCTCTCCCTCTCTCACTCCCTCCCGATCCCCTATGTATCTCTCTATCTCTATTAACCTATCCTATTTTTTTACGTATATCTATATCTCTATTTTTTTTCTCCCATAACCTTTATGTCTCCCTCTTTCTCTTTCCCTCTCCCTATCTACTCCTCTATATCTTTATCTCTACTTATCTTATGTGTATGTTCCTCTTTATCTCTCCCTCTCCCTATCCCTCTATATCTCTCTAACACTCCCTTTCTTTGTCCCCATTTCTCTATATTTTAGACTTTCCCTTTCATCTCTACCTCTATCTTCTTCTCTCCCCATATATATCTAGATATGTCTCCCTCTATCCATCCATCTCTCTCCCTCCCCCTTTTCCAAAACTTATATAACTCTACCACTTTGCCTCTCTATCTCTATCTCTCCATATTTTCCATCTCTTCCTCTATCTCTATCTTATTATATATCCATCTCTTTTCAGCCCTACATCTTCATCTCTCTCCACTCCTATATATATCTCTCTAAATGAAACAAGTACTCCAAATACTCAAAGAAGCATCTCCAATACTAGGTTTTTTATTCTCCATTTTATTTGGATGCGAGCCCACCCAACAAGAGTTGGAAATCTCATCTATAATTCTAGTTGCAATACAAATGCTTCCATTTCCAAGTCAAACTCTCTTTCTGGCATTGTCTTTGGATAAGGTCGATCTCTGTCTAGCTTTATGGTGCTTTTGTAACCATCTTATCAGTCTGGAATACTCACAGATGCAAGTATTTGTACACAATCCACAATTACTGTTGAGTAAAGCTTATAACTTAGCATTTATTTAATTAGAATCCTTTTATTGTATAGTTTTTTCTGGCTAGTCCAATATTAATCTATGTGATATATTTAATATCTTTTATATGGAATCAAAAAATTATCAATAATTTAAAGCCCATATTTAATTTTTATATTTAAATAGTCTTAAAAATATCATTTATCTTGAGAAGGATGAATGCAAAAATTAACATTTTCTTTTATCTTTTTATGAATTTGAAATCTATTAAATGACTATATAATAGTATAGAAAAAAATATAAATTTTCTACCAATGCATACATATTCTTTTATTAGTTTAACTAGTAATGATATATAATAAAATAAATAATTGAACAATCTTATATCTTCACTTAATTTTATATATAATTGTCAAAATTTCATATATCTTTTTTAAATCCATCAAGTTATATTGGAAATAGTTAGTACAAAAAACAAACTTAGCTAGTTAGTGTGAAAATCAAAATTTTCTTTATATATATATATATATATATATTAGATTGTAGGACTGGACCTCATGACCTCATGCTTTACCACACAAAGCTCTTACCAAGTGAACTAGACTCCTAACTTTTTTCTTTATATTTTTTATAAACCACATGTCAAATTTTAATTTTAGCAATTGCTTGAATGACATGAATATTATTATATACACCATGCTAATATTTTCTATTATGTTCAAGAAAAATAAATTAATATGAAAAAATCTTTTGTGTATATAATAGTACATAAAGCTTTAAAAAAGATAGAGCATGTCACATAAATAATGACATTTTTATATGTCAAATTAAATATATAAATGGAGTCTTGAAGAGATTATGAATGCTTAGTATAAATCGATAGGACACCAATTACAATAGGATAAAAAATAAAAAAAATGATAACATGGATAATATAAATCTAACATTTTATAAAAGATTGATTAGACATGTATTCGATAACAAGAAGACATAACATAATGTATATTGTGAATTTAATCTTGAAATTCAAGGAAATGCCAAGTGATATATATCTACAAGAAAAAAATGGAATTTTAAGTTATGTCAATGGAATAATAAATTCACAATGTTTGGCAAACTAATCATGAAATTTTTATTTAGTTAGGTATATCAATACAAATTGAATATGCTAAATTGATGATAAAAAGACCAATTCTAAAAATAGTTTACATTTTGAGTTTAGATTCTTAACATCATGCACAAATTCTATTATGACATTATAAAAAAAATTCAAATATATTATTATATTAAATTCAATAAAATAATAACCAATCTAAATAAAAAAATATTATAAAACTTACAAAAATAAATAAACATATTTTATAGCCACTAAAACTTTATAAAAATATATTTTCTAGTCTTAAGTATATTTATTTCATTTGATAATTTTTATAACAAATTCTATTATATTAAAATAGAACAATAGGTATAAAAAGAACATTTGAAAACCCGAACGCATGAATTTATATTCCAAAAGTATTAATTTATCCTAACTCAAATATTTAGATTTTTTTCTATTTCCAAACCGTTCATTTTCAATTTGACTTGTTCTAAACATTAACTTCACTTGACATTTGACAAGACTATTAAAATCTCCTCCCCCGCACGTTAAACTCATCTCCTTATCAAAATTGACTTGTAGATTTTGCTGTCACACCAAAAACACGTATTGGTGGTGGAGAGGGATCTCATCATGGATATAGTTGCTATTCCAACACCCCCGCACAGGATAGAGCCAGATACAACCATGTACCATGTGGGATTCACACCCACTACATACCACATCAATAAGCCAAACTTACATGGAAAAATGGTCTAGGGCTTGGGGGATTCGAACCAATGACCTGTGCTTTGATACCATGTAGATTTTTTTCGTCACACCAAAAACATGTACCGGTGGTGGAGAGGGATCTCATCATGGATATAGTCGATACGCCAACAACCTAATTCCATTACGACAATAAATATTTTTGACTTACATCTTTGACTTCATGGGAGGGCTGAAAAGCATTACCAATATAACTAAGGACAATTTTTACTTGGAAATAAACTCAATCTTGATTTCTAGAATATAATAATTAAGTTGGTGATGAAAATTGAGGGTTGAGAGATGAAATGGGCAATGTGTCATAATCTCATTGCATTCTTTAGAGTTTGTTAAAATTGGTTTGGGATGGATAACCCCTCCCATAGATTCATCTATTTAGGAGGACACATGGAAATTTCTTGAAAGGAAGAATCTTGCAACTTCCATAACTCATTAAGAAGATAAGAGTGCTTGGAAAATATGAAATATTAAGGTGACAAGCGTCACCTTCACATTAAAGTGATTTCGGGGTTGTTTTACATTTTTTTCCCTTAAGTAGGTGTAGAAAGGGGTTCTTGCATTTGTTTACTTTTTCATATTTTTTCCCTTCCTATCTTCTTACTTTAATAAATGTAATTTTGACACAAGAAAGGATGGAAGTGGGGCCTAGGACACTCCCAAGTACCAAACTAGCTTGCAGATACAATGCAAAAGCAACAACACACAAAGTGAGATAAGAAACAACAAGTATCGTTGATTAATTTAACAAACTCATTGCATGCCTGGTTGTAAGTCCTTCTCGATTTCGGCCATATACATTCAATGAATTATAAAATAATCTTCATACATGCGAGGTCACATGCCTGCCTTTCAATTTTTCTCAAGAGTTAATCTTCTATCAAAATCTCCTATCCTCCCCCTTGCCTTCCTAAACTAAGAACAAAGAAACAAATATATACAAGAGTCGACCAAAGAGGTCGACACTCAAATCCCTAAGAGAGACCCAGATTTAGGTCTACACAGATCCCAATGAGAGACCCCACATTAATTACGTCATGAAAATTAAATGTAGAATTTGGCCAGATCAGGATAAAAAACTCGGGAAGAGCATCACCAAGCAAAAAAAAACACTCGGTAAGATGGTACCCAAGCAACATGGATGATACAGTAAGAACATAACTGACCCACCAAAAACCAACCTGGTGAAAGCATAATCGAGCAACAGAAACCAACACACATCGAGACTCATCGGTAAAGCAAGACAGAAAGAGTACTCGAGCAACAGGTAACTGAGCACTTCACCGAGTAGCCTCCAAACAAGCTAAAGAACAAAAGCAAACATATGTTTAGTTGCAAAGGATTGCCAATGACCCAAGATGCTCCTGCATCAGACACCTAGGGTTAAAAGAAATGATTCCCCGAATCATGTATTAGGTCCAACCTAAAATGAATCCAACTTATATTGAGAAATCCAAGATGAGTCCTTAATCGGTCTATTCTTCTATTTTACCAGATACTCCATGTATTCCTTTCCTCTTGTACTTTTTCCAACTCTCTATTTCAAGATCTGTTCAACTTCCTCTATATGTTTCTTAGGATAGTCACTCAGTATTGACACTTCTTCATCAGGTTCATGATATTCATAGAAGTCTGAAATATTGAATATAGGTGATATATCCATGTCATTAGGTAATTCAACTTCATAAGAATTTCCACTATCAAATCTTCTCAGTATTTTGCAAGGACCAAATTTCTTCATTTTTAGTTTACCATGTGTTCCAACATGAAATCTTCATTTCTTCAAATGAACCATTACTGCATCACCAACTTCAAAATTTTATGTCTCCTTGATCTATCTGCACTATCTTTGTATTTATGATTACTTTTCTCCAGCTTCTATTTTACATCCTCATGCAATGCCTTTATAAACTCAACAAATTCCTCTGGTTCAGCACTTCTTTTCTCTTCTCCAATAATATATCTCAAGTATGATATACCTCTTAGTTGTGTGCTATGAACAATCTCAAAAGGTGTCTTTCCAGTACTTCTATTTACTGAACTATTATATGCAAACTCTGCTTGTGCCAACATCAAATCCCTATTACCTGGTGTGTCTCCATCTAGGCATCTTAACAAGTTACCCAAACTTCAGTTTACAACCTCTGTTTGTCCATCAGTTTGTGGATGAAATGTAGAACTATACTTCAACTCAGTGTCCAACTTCTTCCAAAGTGTTTTCCATAAATAGCTAACAAATTTACTGTCTCGGTTAGAGATTATACTCCTTGGTAATCCATGTAATCTGACAATTTCCTTAAAGAAAAGATCTGCTATACATACTGCATCTGATGTTTTCCTACATGGTAGGAATGTGTCATCTTAGAAAATCTATCCACAACAACAAATATGGAATCATTACCTCTTGTTGTCCTCGGTAAGCCAAGAACAAAATCCATGCTGATATCACTCCAAGGTTTCTCAAGAGCAGTAATCGGTGTATACAAACCAATATTCTGACTTACTCCTTTTGCAACTTGACAAACTCCACAAATTCTCACAAACTTCTAAACATCCTTATACAACTGAGGCCAAAAATACCTTTCCTTAAACAAGCTCAATGTTTTATCAATACCAAAATGTCCAGCCAATCCACTACTATGGTTTTCCTTAATCAAATTAGTTCTCATTGAACCTCCCGGTATACATAACTGAATAACTTTGAACAACATATCTTCCTGAATGAAATAGTCTTCATACTTGATTGATTTGAATTAGGTGTTCTGTACACTCTCCACTGCTTTGAAAAATCAGGATCATTTTCATACAAATGCTTCATGTCATCAAAGCCAAGAACCTCAATTTTGATTTCAGCCAACAAAGATCTTCTTCTACTCAATGTATCACCAAATCAGATAGAAAATCCACTCTTATGTTTAATCTCAAATGTGAAAATCTGCAAATACTCTACCCATTTTATATGTCTCTGATTCAAAATATTTTGACTACCCAAATATTGTAAAGCCTTATGATCATTATACAACACAAATTCATTTGGCATCAAATAATGTCTCCATTTCTTCATAGCTTAAACAATAGCATAGAATTCTTGATCATAGATAGAATATTTCCTCTTTGCATCATTCAAATTTTCACTAAAGAAAGCAACATGTTTACCTTCTTGATTTAATACGGCTCCAATTGCACTTCCACTTGCATCACACTCAACTTGAAATACTTTATTGAAACTTGGTAAGGCTAACACAGGTAATTCAGCAACCTTCTACTTTAAAGTCTCAAAACTCTTATCAGATCCATGTGTCCATTTGAATTCTCTTTTATCTCCTCTCATTGTCTCAGTCATAGAATTAAAAATAAAATTGAAAATTTTGATAAAATTCCTATAAAAAATTGCCAATCCATGAAATGATCTTACCTCAGTGACATTCTTAGGTGTAGGCCAACTAAGTATAGCTTCAACCTTCTTAGGATCCATCTTCAAACCATCAGCTGAAATCACAAAACCCAAATACACAAGCTCTTCTTTCATGAAGGAACACTTTTTTAGATTTATCAGCAACTTTTCCTCTTTCAATCTCTGCAACACTTGTCTTATATGCATCGAATTCTCTTCTCTAGTCTTACTCAATATCAGAACATCATCCAAGTATACAATCACACATTTATTCAAGAATTTCTTCAAAACTTCATCCATTAACCTCATAAATGTACTCGGTGCATTAGTTAAACCAAAAGGCATAACCAAACACTCATACAAACCTTCCTTTGTCTTGAAAGCAGTCTTCCATTTATCACCTTCTTTGATTCTGATCTAATGATACCCACTCTTCAAATCAAATTTGGTAAAATATTTTTCTCCACCCAAACAATCCATCATATCATCCATTCTCGATATAGGAAACCTATACTTCATTGTGATCTTATTGATTTCTCTTAAATTAGCACACATTTTCCATTCTCCATTCTTCTTAGGTGCCAACACAACTGATACTGCACATGGACTCAAACTTTCTCTGATCAAACCCTTGTTCAACAATTCATGAACTTGTCGGTTAAGCTCTTCATTCTTGATTGTGTTAACTGATATGGTGCCTTTTTCGATAAACTAGCTCTAGGAATTAGATCCATACAATGAATTATATCTCTCATTGGTGGAAAACCATCAGGTACATTATCTGAAATGATCTCCTTGTACTTAGTGAGTAACTTCTCAACTTTTGCAAGAATTTCATCTTCTGTATTCTTACTCGATTTATTAGGAATCAAAGCATAACATATATCATTTCTTTTCAAATCCTTAACAAACTGTCTACCTTCCATCAAACAAATTTCACAGATGTACATAACTCACCAACAAATTCTTCAACCAAAGGTAACAAGATTTGTTTCTTACCATCAACCCAAATAAAATATCTATTCAATCTTCCATCATGTATAACATGTCTATCATATTGCCAAGCTCTTCCCAAAAAATATGAAAATAATCCATTGTCATGATATAACATAACACCTTATCATAATACTTTCCAATTTTCAGATTCATAGAACATTGTTCACTCACCATTAATATATGATCATCCTTGATCCAAGAGATCTGATAGGGCTTTGGATGATTCATTCTTTCCAACTGCAACTTTGTGACCATTTCCTCAGATGCCAGATTCTGCGAGCTTCCACTATCAACAATTACCTTCAAAACTTTGTCTGCAACTCTACATCTGGTCTTGAAAATTTTTTCCTGATAGGATCTTGCTTATCTTTCTCACTCCATAGTATCCTTCGAATCATGAGATTTCCTTCCTTCTTAGGTTTATTCGGTGATTCTTCTTGCACCAAAGCATTTATTCTACGAGAAACTTTCTTTCTTGCATGTGTACACTCAAAGGATTTATGTTCTTCCTCACCACATTTGTAACAGGTTACTTGGAACCCTCTTCTGTTATAACCACCTCGGGAGTAATTGCCTTTTCCTCGGTCTAAACTTCCACCTTTCCATTCAGTATTTCCTTTCTCTTGAGATATGCCTAAAATTGACTTGTCTGGTTTAGATCTACTATTTTCACCATGAGATCTACCTCTTCCTCTAGGGAATCTACCACCTCTACCTCTTTGTCTTTGTTCATATCTTTTATTCAATTTCTCCTCAGCTTTTAGGGAAAATTGATATGCATCTTCAATACTTTCCATCTTGACCAAACTGATCTCATCTTGTATGGAAATTCTCAATCCATTGAGATATCTTGATACTCTTTCCACCTCATCTTTGACATGTCCAGATCTGATGTCCAATCTGTAGAATTATTCAGTGTAATATTTTACCGATCTATCCTTCTGTTTCAAACTTTACATTCTCCTAATCAGGTTAATCTGATAATCACAAGGTAGAAACTTGCCTTTAAATTTGTTTACCATCTTATCCCATACCTTAATTTTGTCTTTACCTTTCTTCTTTTGATCCAATTGCAGATGCTCCTACCACAAGGATGCATGACCTTTCAACTTTGTACTTGCAATCTTTACTTTCTTGTCCTCTGATACATTATCATATTCATAGTACTTCTCCTTCTCAGGTATCCAATCTATCAATTCTTCGGAATCCAAATTTACACTATACTTAGGAGGATTAAACTGAGGTGTGGACTTCAAAATTTTCAATGCTCACATGAATCTCTCTTCTTCCTAATTCATAAAAGGTGCAGGTGTAGCTTTTCCTTGCACTTCTTCCAATTCATCATCACTAGCATCTTCAAGATGTCTTCCTTTGCATTGGGCTATTTCAACAACTTCCAATCTTGCAACCATATATCTAAGCATATCAGCTAGACCTGGATCTACATTTCCTCTCCCATGAACCATCTTGAATCCCTCTGCAATTGTAGGTTAGATCGCAATTGGCTACCCCACAACAATATAAACCAACTAGGGTGAGGGTTTAAAAGAAGGAACTTAGATCTAACCTCAACTCTGATACCACCTGCCGCAATAAAGGATGGTTGTGGGGCCTAGGGAACTCCCAAGTACCAGACCAACTTGCAAATACAATGTGGAAGCAATAACACATAGAGTGAGAGAAGAAATATTAGATATCATTGATTAATTTATCAAACTCATTACATGACAGGCTATAAGGCCTTCCCAGTTTTGGCCATATACATTCAATGAATTAAAGAATGATATGCATACATGCGAGGTCACAGGCGTACCTTTTAATTTTTCTCAAGAGTTAATCTTCTATCAAAATATCCTATCCTCCCCTCACCTTCCTAAACTAAGAACAAAGAAACAAATATATACAAGATTCCACCAAAGAGGTCGACACTCAAATCCCTAAGAGAGACACAGATTTAGGTCCACATAGATCCCAATGAGAGACCCCACATTAATTACGCCATATAAATTAAATGTATAAGTCAGCCAGATCAGGATAAACAAATCAGGAAGAGCATCACCGAGAAACAACAAATACTTGGTAAGATGATACCTGAGCAACATGGACGACTCGGTAAGAACATAACCGAACCACAAAAAGCCAACTCGGTGAAAGAATAACTGAGCAAAAGAAACCAAAACACACCCAGACCCATCGGTAAAGAACTTGATAGAAAGAGTACTCGAGCACTTCACCAAGAAGCCTCCAAACAAGCTAAAGAACAAAAGAAAACATATTTTTGGTTGAGTAGGATTTCCAAGGACCCAAGATGCTCCTGCATCAACTTTTGATTTACAAAATTTTTGTTTGGAAGGTAGGTAAGAGAAATTCCATGGATTTGAAGAGAGAAGTTATGGTTAGTGAAGGGTATTTTCAACCTAAAAAATGAAGGATGCCCACCTCATAAATTAATTTAGAAACTTTATCCTTCCTTGCTCTTATCACTGTTTTATGGAAAAGTTTCCTTGTTAAGAATGTTGTTTGAGCTCTTGGAAGAGCTACATTCTCTGGAAATAATTCAACTAAGGTGGATCACATTGGAGCATACATATTTAGACAGGAAGCCAAAATGTTGTAGCAACTGAGAATTTGAGGGTGGTTTTAGTCTTGCTTTAGGATATATTCCTTGTACTTGGGCTAGGAATCAGAGTTTTCTTTCTAGTTCATTCTCTGAGGAGCCCTTTGAAATAGTTTATATATTAATAAAGTATTCAAGTGCTATGTCACTTTTTGATTTAAAAAAAAAGAATGTTGTTTGAAAATAGTTGTTAAATTTTGGTTTTGTGGAATTTTAGTGCCATGCTTTCATTAGGTAGTGCTCAACATTGCATTCTTGGGTAATTGAGAATTTGGGAATATTGTGAGTCTTTGTATATGTGTATTATAATATTTCAAAATGATATGAGATGTGGTGAATTTTTGAATCTTGGTTTTGGTGTCTTTCCCTACTCAAGGGATTTCTAAAGCCTAGTAAGGGTTTCATGATGTCATGTTTGGATGGGTTGAGAGCTTGTGTTATTCCATTCACATGTATTCAGTTGGAGTCTCTTATATATAATTTTTGAAGATAGATGAGCGCTTGAATTTTATCACCCTTGTAATTCTATAATTTTCAAGACCATCTATTATTTATTCATAATAGAAAGAGAATGTGTGATTATTCTTGTAATTTCTATTTAAATAGCTCATACATTACTTTGGTAAGTAATCATATACATTATTTCTACTTTGTTGAATTCAATTATTAGAGTTGATTATTTAGTTGCTATATGAAGGACTTGTACTTGACAAAATTAATTATTTGATTATTTGTAATTAGTTTTTAAATATTTAAAAAGTTGATTTATTTAGTTGTATTAAGATAAATTAATTACACATTAGATATCTTAAGACTAGGTGGTTGAAATTATAAAGGAGATGAAATTAAAATGTTTGAATTTTAATTAATAAATATAATATTTATTTTTGGGTTGGTTGTAAAATATGATTTTGTTGGGTCTCTTAAAGTAATTTATCAATGTTCTATAAAATTAGATTAATTTTTTTTGTTAGGGTCATTGTGTAGTTGTAATATTGATTATGAAAGTGCATATCTAAATCAAGGTCATAGATATGATCTTTACTAATTTTGAAAAGTTTGATTTTGTTTCACCTTGCGATTCTCGATTCAATTAATCTTCATAGAAAAACATAGTTTTTATGCTTGGGGGTTTTCAAATGACAAGGCTTTATTACTCCTTTTATATCAGACCTTGGGAAAAGTGCCAAGTTTAATAATATTTAAGAAAGATGTAGGATAGTTTAATGCAATATGCCCTAGAATGTAAATGTAGTGCTAATGTTGCTAGATGATTGTTTTCTATCATTCATGTGTGGAAGAGGTGGTCTTTCACTTAGTTACTAAGTGTTTTAAATGAATAAGGGTTAGTCCCTTTAAATAAAAATATATAGGTGCAAGTACAATGGTCCATGTTTTAACTTGAGACACACTAATTAAGTTGATTCATATTTGAATTTAAATGTTAAAAGTATGGATCATTTTCGTAAGTGAAAAAGTGATATATCAAGTATCAAGTTAATACCTCGCATAGAAAAATGGGAAAATCTATGATGGATCTAATTGCTAGAAAATGTTTGAATCCCTAATTAAATAACTAGGGCGTGACCATCATGGCTTCTGTAGAATCAATGAAATATTTTCAACAATGAATTGATAAACTATTGCTTGTCAATAAATGCACCATATATAAATAAATCTAATGTGGAATGTCTATTTAAACAAACTATCCGTAAACCATATATATTATATGTTTCACTAAAAAAGGGGTGCAACACTTCTCTATAGAAAGCCACTTAGACCTAGGTAAACAACCAAAGCTGCTAAAAAATCTTACCCAAGTGGAGGAGATGCTTATAGCTAGAGTAACACTATTTTTACAAGTTAATCATGCTAAAGGAAGATAATGCAAAACATCTCAAATGAATTTCCCATCCTTTTCTTCAAAGGTTATATGATCTTGAAGTCATTATTGTTCGAAAAAAACAAAATTGAAGGAAAGAACAATAAATGTTATGTGAAAAAAGTTCATAGTATGGATGCATTTAAATATAAAATTCAAAATGAACTATACTACAATTATGTTAGTATCAATTTTGATGTACTCAACCTATTGCCTAATACTAGAAAAGATGTATAAAACATGCTCCATAGCTCCATCTAAAATGTGATACTAGAAAAGATCTAAAAAGTAGTTACAAAGCTCCATGCCCTCAATAGCTAAACTCTACCTTAATACATGATAGTGAACATAAAAAATCTTACAAAGCCACGGAAAATGATGACCACCTCAACATTCACATCCCTCATATGATTATGATCAAGATGGCTAATGTTGACTGCCAACTTGCAACTTCAAGAAAAGTTCTCCTCAACTACATTTTGGTATGCAGTAAAGTCTGAAAGCTAACAAATTGAATTTTCTAAAAATGAAAATGAAATATTTTACTAGGTCCTTTGGCTTTACTGAGATTTGAAGAATTCCTACTTTTGAATTGTTAGCATATTAAGAGATGAATGGATAAGAATTCTTTGGCCCACTAAAAATTTCAAACATTTCACTATTTGTCAATTCAATCCATTTTTAAAAAAGAAAAACAAATGATCCATATACCATTACATGAAAAAGATGTACACCAATTAGTATTTATTAATATTTGGAAATAAAAAAAATTAATTAATTAAATAATTAGCCGATAGGCTTCCCCTCTGAGGTTGCTTGCAACCGGAAGTTGTCTCACGCCAGAAAACCATGCTGAAAAATGGTTTACAGAAAATGGTTTCATGATCATAGTCTATGGTTTACTGTGTTTTAAACATTTTCAACTGTCGATTTCCATGCATCGCCTGACCTCTGACAAACTCATGATGCATCAAATGGCAATTTCCATGCATCACCTGACCTCTCTCTCATCTGTCACGTCAGCTAAAGTTGGTGGAGAAAGCAATCATCACGACAAGTTTCCTGATAAATTTAGAGGTTATCGTCTTTCTTGGCCCCCATTTTGATGGCTGGCTTGCAAAGCCGGCAAAGATATGGTGGTGGGACTTGCCTTTCCAATTCGGGAATCTGTCATTTAGTTGGCGCTAAATTTGGAGGGATCTTTGCTAATTTGTCGATTATATAAGTGGAATGCCAGAATATTTGTAAAATTGGCATTGCAATGATTCTGTACCGTTCATGGAAAGTTTAATTCCCATCGAATAACATAATACCTTAATAATGCTTAATAATCTGCATCATGAAAAATGGGGGATTAAATTTTAGCGCACACTACACGTTTTCTGGGCGTACAGATTTGCAGAAATTGATAAGGGAACCACTTCTACCATGATGACCAAATTCTCTGTTGGGCTGCTCAACTGGGGTTTGCAGAGAAGGACGTTAGAAGTTTAAGTAGGATTTGGTGAGGTAACGTACACAGGCACTTGTCTCCATGTTATTTTGAGTGCATTGCCGACTGTTTCAAATCAAATCTAATCATGGCCACTG
>MU226991.1:1422938-1462773 GCA_018584345.1 Thuja plicata
CCAACAAGGAGATTGCTGAAAAAATTGTCAGGATTCTAGGGTTCTCAGTGGATTACTTACCATCTATATATTTGGGAATCCCATTTTTTATGGGATCAAATAAGAATAGCTACTGGTCCTCAGTGGTCCAACGCATACAAAGTAGAATAGTGGCCTGGAAAGCCAGATGGATGTCATTGACAGGCATGATTCTTCTCATCAAGTTAGTGCTTGCAGCCATACTGAATTACTACATGGCAGTTCTTAAAGCTCCTCCCAAAATTATTCAGCAAGTACAAAAACTGATTAGAGGATTCCTTTGGTCAGGTAATATGAATGATGCCAAGAAAATTCCCCTTATTTCCCTTCATGACATGGCACATATTCCAGCTGTAGGTGGTGCAGGGGTGCATGATCTAATAAAGAGAAATGAAGCATTTGGTGGCAAATTAGTTTGGCACATGTATACTAAACCTCAATCTATATGGTGTAGAATTATGCAACATAAATATTTAGATAATAATGATCCATCTAGAGTTTTATCTATTTTGGATCCTCCTAAAGGTTCAGTAATTTGGGACTTTATGATGGCTTCATGACAAATTGTTCTCAAATACATTTCCTGGGAAGTGAATAATGGTAACAGGGTAAATTTCTGGAGAGATTCGTGGAACGGAAATCCTCCCTTATCTTTAAAAATAACTTCTCATGATATTATACATACATCCGAGACAGCTTGGGGTACACATCTTAATCAATATGTGGCTACTATTTGTAACTTTTCAGGTAAGGTCACTTGGAAAGATCCAAATGAATTAGCATTGTCAACTCAAGATAAGTATAAATTCTAACAAATTCTAGATTATGTACAAGTTTTTTTCTCAGGATGTGAAGATACACTCTTTTGGGTTCTAGCCCAAGATGGTAATTACTTAGTGAAAGAGGGCTATAGATTACTTCAGCAAAGTGCCTCTGACAAGACTCCGGCTAGAGCTTTCTCTTTTTGTTGGAATGATGTTGTGCTCCCAAAGGCAGGCTGTTTTGCATGGCTTGCAATTAAGCGCAGGATTCTGACTAGTGACAGACTTAATAGGTTAAACACTGCCCCTCCTTTTAATTATCTTTTTTGCAATGAATATGAAGAAAACGTGGATCACTTGTTATTGAATTTCTCATTTGCAACACAATGCTGGTCCGTCATATTAAGAAAGCTAAACTACAGTACTCCATTGCAAGATAATATTTGGAATCTCTTTCAGTCTTGGCCAGTCCTTTTTCCAAAATCGTTATTTGCAAATATTTGGAAATGTGCTCCAGCATTAGTAATTTGGGCCATTTGGTGGGAAAGAAATAAACGTTTATTCAGAAAAGAAATATCTCATATTGATAAAGTTCTGGAAGGGATAGAACAATCTATTTCAGAAGTGACAAATGCAAGTATAGGTAGTTGCAAATTTAACCCTATTGTAACTGCATGGGATTCTAAATTTCTCCAGGAATGGAAATACCTTGTTATTCCTTATGGGTGGTAGAGCCAAAAGAACTCAAATATACCAATGTCTAGATTGGATGTGCACTGGAGTCCCCCAAACGAGGGGTTTATGAAGCTTAATTTTGATGGAGCTTCGAGAGGTAACCCTGGAATCGCAGGGGTGGGGGCGTGTATTCGAGACATTAAAGGGATAGTAGTTGCTCTTGTCACTTCTCCTTTGGCTGCTGGTACTAATAATCTGTTAGAGGCCCAAGCTCTATTAGCAGGGTTAATTCTAGCTAAACAGGGTAATTTTCGTTCACTGCATATAGAAGGTGATTCATCTGTCATCACAAATGCATGTATACATAAAAAGGTCCATTCATGGAAGTTAAAGTATATTTTAACACAAATCTGGAGAATGTTAGATGAATGCCATGATGTTTGCATATCACACACGCTGAGGGAAGGAAATAAGGTTGCTGATTACTTATCTAATTTGGGCTGCGATGGTGTACGTATCTTATCATTGAATCCATCGATTTTGATTGATGATGATGGAGAACTTAAAAGATTAATTCAAGTTGATAAGGACCACTGTCGTCATTAATCAATTAAAGGACTGAGACAAGATGGTTTTTGGTATGATAATTTTTCACTCTAGGATTCGGTCTATGTGCCAAGATCATTATCATCAATGCAATAGTCTGTCATATATTGCGAAAGATTGCAAGTACGAAATGCTAATGGCATTTGACTCAGTTGATTACCACTATTCACATGGCCTCCCAGGTGTGAAAGCAAAAATATGATGTATCCATAATTTGGGCAAGTACAGAATGCGATTTCCAAATCCTCTTGCTAATTAATAAGACATTTAGGTTACATTTGTGGCCTACATTTCCAGATTGCTACACTCTGCTTCAGCAAGGTCTGAGAGGTTTGAGAATGGCAAAATATATAGATACTGCTATGTCGTGCGACTCCTGCCACAAGCAACATAGGGGTATCATGCCCAAGAATCATCAAATTTGGTTACCGCCAAATATTGAAGAAATTGTGCTACCAATTCCAGTGGTGGACACGATTCTGGATACTATGTTTATTATACATTCTCCCACAGTTAGGTGGGCTATCAAGCAAGTCATTGGGGAAGAGCATTTAGGCACCGCTGTAACACAATTTCTATACCCCTCAAATTTAGTGTCCATCTTCCTATCTAACACCATAGACATCATGCAGTCTCCATCCCTTCTCCAGTCTTTGGCGAATAAGGTAATTTGGCCAGTATTTATTGCGGATAATAAACTGAATGTGGCTATGCATTATTATGATCCATGGGGTGGAATGGCACTAGTAGGAGGACTATTTTTGCATACCCAGTTGCTTCAAAAGCATGAGTTTTTAGTGACTTTTGAGGCTATGAAAAAAGCAGTGGAAAAGCGAAGCTCGTCACATTTGAAATTTGTACTTCAAGTTACTGCACGGGCTCTCAGCTACCAGTTGGAGGACAGAGTGAGAAAAATGGGATTTGCACTATTGGATTTACTTAGATTTTCAAACAGCCCACAGCTTCATGGAGAGAAATTGGCATCTTCGAATTTGGGGCCGATCAATATGGGGGTCGAGTGTAGCGGTTGGCAGCCCTCGAGCTCTGCCAAGTTGAAGAATGCAGAATGCACGGGGACAGTTAGAAAGGAGGCAGAGTGTGAAAGTTGGGACTTGCCAATTGCATCTTCACGTATTCACGAAGGGGCCGAGAACATGCTGCTTCTCAGTTATCCCCATCTTCAGCATGATATTGACAAAGTACGGTTCGAAACCAGAGATGTGACCAACTCATTGGGGCGGTTTGGAGTCCGTGGTGAGAGTGCCACGGAAGAGTAAATAGTGGAACGACTTGAATTATTCAAAATTCAAACTTTGACATTTTGATATGTTGACATTTTGATATTTTGATGCCCCTTAAATTTAAATGTATATCAGCTAGGGTGTTGGGGGAGGTAGTCTATACTCCTATTTGTATGAATGATATAATATCATTTTCGGTTGATAGTGAATATTGTATGTACCATTGTATATATTTAAGTGATGATACTAGGTTTTCTTCCTGATTCTTTCCTAGTCGAGCTTTTTGAATCAGTTTATATTAATATATTATAGTGGCTTGCCACTTTTGTCTAAAAAAAAAAAAAACTATTTAAGAAATAATATTTAATAATTTAAAATTATATTTTATACATTTTAAACTCTAAATTAAATAATTAAAATAGTCAATATAAACTTTATTTTAATTATAATTAAAAAAATTAAAATTAAAATAATATAAAAGAAAATTGAGTTTGTTAGAATAATTCAAAATAATATCATAATTTCAATAATACTAAATTATAAATTAAATAATTTATATCTTACATATGTAGACACCTAAAAATGTCTCAAGCGACAATTTCACCAATATTCCTCTTAAATTATTATATGATATTTATTATTTAATTAATTTGTGTCTTTCTACTATGTTCTAAATTCAAATTCACGATTTCTCTCTAAATTCATAATTAAGTAATTTTAATTAATTATTTATTATTAAACTTCTAATCACTATTCATCAATTATTCTTCTATAAAATAATTAAATATTTGTCATTATTTAATTATTACCTATGCCATTATAATTAATTAAATAATTATCTTATTTAATTAATGTTCCCTCTTTGTTATTATTATACCTAGGTAATAATCACATTTCATAAATTAATTTCTTCTTTATTATTACATCTATGTAATAATTAAATCAAATCTCCACTCATAATTTAATAAATGATATTTATTTAATTAAACTAATTATTCCCCTAAATAAATAAATAAGTTTAATTATTAATTTATATTACCCATGTGCAAGTAAATAAATTCTTTTATCTATTTAATTGTATTGATTTTCTTACTTCTGACTAATACTAAGTTTCAATTAACTTATGAATCACCTTTCACTAACTGATCAATCAAATTAGTTATCTACTCAATCTATCCAGTCTTCTAATCCATCTAAGCAGTCTTCTCTTTAAAAAATTTACTCAACTAATCAATCTATTCTCTTAACAGACCAATCTATTTTGTTGACAAGGCTCAATCAAGTGAGTTGAACTCCCAATTAGTCCGAGTTCACTTTTCAATCATACATAATCAGTCACACCAATCATGGTTCATCCTGATTGGAACCACATTAACCACACACACTTAAAACTCTTATGTTGTCACATTGAGCACTCATTTTGAGAGCCCACATTGCAATAAGAAGTAGAAAAATAAAGGAGGATCACTGGTTTGCATGTTCATTTGTTTCAAAATGATTTCATATTGTTGATTGTTCATGCTTTCTATTTATCTTACTTCCTCTTTTGATATTAGGGTACTAATTTCTTAACATATCTTGTGGTTAAGATTTTGATGTTATTGGAGGATTTTACAGATCCAAATTACCCTGATTACAAATGGTGAACCAGATGTGAAGTGCTCAACTTCTAAAACTAACATTTTCCATGATAAACACACATAGGTTACAAAGACACACTTGATGGGGTGCTTCGACACACTTATCATAACAATTCGACACACTTATCATAACAATTCAATGCACTTGCACTACTATTTCGACACACTTACATAAAAACAAATAAACACTATACAATCCCATGTGATGCATTCAATTTCTGACATTTGCAGGCTTATTCTCATTCATTGATTTTCTTGTATCGTTTGATTTGTCATAGGAATTTTGGTTTTGATCTCTGAGGACTCTAAAACTAATTCTGGTATTGCAAGCAAGAATATTTACCACTAATTTATTTATTGTTTCATTAGAAATATGTTTGTTGTGGTGTTTTGTTTTCTGGTGCAGGAATCATATTCTGAAATACCACAATCAGTCCCTAGAACAATGCGATCTACTTGTGAACCAATGCAAGTATACTCCTAATCACCACATTCAACAATCAAATAATCAACCAACACATTTCAATAGTAAACCAACACACTATTGGAATATTATGCATATATGTGCTAACATTGATGTTTTGCAATTGATGTCAACATATTTCTATTTTTTGAGATAGTGTTCCTATGATGTTCAATGAGATGTTTGGTTCGGTATAGACTGTGTATTGATTATCAATGTATGTGGATGTATACATTATGTTGATGGATGTCTATAGATGATTCATATCAACTTACAGAGGTTCATATGGTGATTTTAGTAATTTATTGGTTTGTGTGTTGAGATTGGTATTTTTGGATGTTCAGTGGTGATAATATTTTAGTATTTGGTTCAATATGGTTTGACATTGAAATATTTTGGTATATGGACCTATGTGGCATGTTTGGGAAATTGATGTGTTCCCTCAACTTGATTGGTTCATGATTTGGAATCCTACAAGAAATTTTTCTTGATTGACAAAGGTTACTAATATGTTCTTGAGGCTAAGTTCAGGGATGTTGATGAATTCAAAGATTAGAGTTGATGTGGATGTTCCTGAGGTTATTCATTGTGCTTTTGTATGTTTATAGATCATGATCTTATTTTTTTGTTGGTTTTCATTGATTGGTGTGATCACATTTGGTGATTTCTATTGGTGAGATCATATTCTTCATGTTCTTAGCCAACTTGATGATGTAGCGTGTTGCGAATGTTTAAGGCATGATTATTGGATGCTTACTATGTTCAAGGATGGAGTTAATGATCCGAGCTATGTCTTAGCTAACATGGTTTATTTTGTGTTAAATATTATACCGTATATGATGGTAATTTTTTTTTAATTTAGGTCCTTGGCCAACTTTGTGAGAATAAGTTGATGAATTGTATAAATGTAATTGTATTCCTTTGTGGATCATGTGCTAGAGGTGCCAGAGTGTGTGAAGAGGTATGAGTGGAATCTACAATTGAGGCAGAGATCTCATGTGGAAAATAAGGTTTTATCTATACTTAAATGGAATTGACCCATGCATGTTGAAGATGCTATTATCTAGTTCATGATTTGTGGATTATTCTCCACTTTGGATTGTAGTCCATGATTACTGTAAGGTAGTAAGCCTTCTTCAGGGTTTTAGCCCTTTTGTATTTGAGTAGTTAGATCTAGGAATTGTGCCTAAATGCATGTGCATTCCATTGTAATACCTTTAATAAGGTATAGTTATTTTAACAGAGTACATCATCTTGTGGGTTCATCCCCACCATGGTTTTTTCCTTGACTGAGTTTTCCATGTCAAAAATATTGGTGTTATGCATTTTTGATGTGTTGTGGATCTATGCTTTACTATTCATTAACTAGATCTAAATTTTAAAGAAAAAATTTGATTAAATTTTGAAGTATTGGACACAACTGATTCACCCCCCTCTCAGTTGTGTACTGCCTTATTTCTATCAATTGGTATTAGAGCTAGTTCCTCTTTGGGAAGCTTAATCACTTGAGGAGATCTAAGATGAAAAATTTTAAAGACAGTCTGAGATTCGATGGAACTAACTATTCTATATGGAAAGGTCACATGAAAACACACCTAAGATGCATTAGTGAAGAATGCCAGGAGATTACCAAGTTAGCATATAATCCTCCTATAAATCTTTCAACTTCTACTCTTGATGAGAAGAAGAAAGCTAAATACAACATCATATCTAAGGAAGCATTGTTGAGCGCCCTATCTGATATAGAGTACACAAATGTTATGGAATTGAAGACTTCTCATGAGATCTAGAAGAATTTGGAAAATTTACACAAAGGAGATTTCTATGTGAAGCTAGCTAAGTTGCAGATCCTAAAAGGAAAGTATGAGACATTGAGGATGAGTGAAGATGAAAATGTTACTTCTTACACGTAGAAGGTGAATGAACTTGTATACAAAATAAAATGTGTTGGTGGAAAGTTAGAAGAATCAAATATTATTGCAAAAATCTTGAGATCCTTGCCTCCTTCCTACAAACACAAGGTTGCTTCTATTGAGGAGATCAGAACAGTGAAAAATGTGACAAGAGACATGTTGATTGGTAAGTTAATTGCTTTTGAGATGAGTGAATTGGGTAATGCCCTTCCTAAAAGTGAGTATGCATTTAAAGCTACTATTTCTAAGGATAAGTAGAGATATGATCCAGGGGAAATCTCTTCTAGAAGTACATCAATATATGCAAAAGAGTGGGAAGAAATTAAAGAAGAAGAGAGAAAGCTTGAAGAACTTGAAGTCCTTATTGCGAAGAGATTGCCTAGACGTGCTTGTAAGTATGAAGGAAATTTAACTCTTAAATGTTTTTCTTGGAAAAATATTGGTCATTTTTCTTCAATATGTTCGGATAGAGAGCCTAATCACAAACCTAGAAAATTAGAACCTAGATATAAGAAGAAATGTTACTATGCCGCTGATGAAGGTGTGGCAGATGATGTGTCTATTGAAGGTGGTTCAAAATATGATGAATGGGTATTTATTTCTATCAAGGAAGAAAATTTTATCCCTAAAGAGACTACTAGTTGCATTAATGTGCAAAGAGCCCTAGCTGCACATATTGAAGAGAAATATGAATGGGTGATTGATAGTGGATGTTTACATCATACGCCCGGAGATAAGAGCAAATTTGTGAGCTTGGAAAGGTATGCTGGTGGTGTTGTTAGATTCAATGATGAAACTCATTATTTGATTTTTGGAAGAGGTTCCATTAATCTTTATGGTAAGAATAATTTATAGATGATTTTTTATATCTTGAAGGTCTAAAGAATAATCTTTTCAGTGTTGGACAACTAGTTGACAAAGGTTATGATCTACAATTCAAGAACGACAAGTTTAGAATCTTTGGAAGTTCACGTATTGATATTAAATCAAGCACAAAGAACAAAGGTAATGTCTTTCATCTGAGTAGTGCTAAGAATAGATGTTTGATTGCTCAAATTAATGATAAATTTGGTTATGGCATAACAGGTTGTGTCATGTGAATTTTCATAATATTGTCAAGATAAGTGATACTAAGGCAATGAGAGATCTACCTAACTTGTTGAATCCTACTAATGCTAGGTGTAAGAAATTTCAGATAGGTAAGCTAACTAGATCTACCTTCAAAAGAAAGACTTATTCTTCAAGTGGATTGTTAGATCTTGTGCATACTAATTTATGTGATCCATCTAGAACTAGAAGTTAATATGGAGCGATATTTCATACTATTCATTGATGACTATTCAAGGATGATGTGGGTTACTTTTTTAAAGGATAAATATGAGACTTTTGAAAAATTTAGAATCTTTAAGACAAGTTTGAAATTGAAATGTATGAGATCCGACAAAGGTGGTGAATTCACATCCAGTTAATTTAATGCATTTTTTGAAGAACATGTGATAAAGAGATAGATGTCTACACCACAGACCCCATAAAATAATGATATTGCAAAGATAAGAAACATAACTATTCTAGACACTACAAGGACAATGATGATTGAAGATTTTTTTTTGCATATGTATTAGAGAGAAGCTGTGAGCACTACAGTTTATACATTGAACCAGGTACAAATCAAGCATGGTACTAGTAAGACTCTTTATGAACTATGGTACGGTCATATTCCTACTGTGAAATATTTATGAATCTTTGGAATAAAATGTAATATCAAAAGAGATGGAGATTTAGGGAAATTTGATCCTAGATGTGATGAAGGTATCTTTCATGGTTATTCTATAAAGAGAAAGGAATACAAATGTTACAGTAAATGATGACATAAGTTTTTCCATTAGTATGCAAAGATAAAATAGTTGTTATGAACCATCGGTTACACTACATTGAAAGAAAGGTTTTAGTTTAGACTGAAACTGCCAACTAAAGAGAAACACGACAACACAAGTTTTATAGTGTAAACCAAAAGTGCAACCCGAAAATGATACAGAGGAACCCAACAAGCAAGTTACACTATAAAATGAAAGACTAGAAACAAAGGAACCCGACAGAGTAGGGGAACCCGAAAAATAGTTCAATAAAGGAACACTGAAAGACAGTCAAACTAATTTCAGAGCAAACCGAGAATCAGACACCTAAAGTTAGTTATATCCCGAGAAAATTGGATCTGACTTCCACGTCAGATAAAACAGTTATGCTTTATATTTAAAGTTTAGATTTGTTTTAAAACCATTTCTTGAGGAATAAGAAACATAATTGCAATTATTTTAATCAGTCTAACTGATAAAAAACATGCAAACTAGGAGATCAAGGTCAAGTTGTAAACCTTTGATAATAAAGTTAAGTTTGTAATACATGAAACAAAAAGGTTCAATCTATTGTATAAATAGATGTTGTAATCATTCATTTGAGATGGATGAGAGGATGATTGTAGCCAACAAACACATCTATGGATCATCTTGAGAGTTTCAAGAAGCAGAACAACAAAAGATGAATTTGGTTATCAAAAGCCAAGAACCAAGGCTACCAAGCAACAGAGGTATTAATCAATCACATTAGGTGATACAATTGTACATGTAAAATTTAATGGATCTGTAATAAAAAATTGTAGATTGCATACACTCAGGTCAATGAGTATTTTTGTCTACATTATAACAAGTGTAGCAAATAGAAGAAATCCTTTCAAGAAAGGTGGATTTAATAATCCTATTGTAAATCTCTTAATCGAGTGCACACTAAATAGTGTTGCTAAAGATATTAACAGAGTAGACCTTAACTAGTCTCCACATAATACTCCTAACAGGGTAGATCATCAGAAGTGATCAAATTGTAAGCCTGAACCGATCCCTTCTAATCTGCAGATAGTGAAGTTTTTGTGGGTGCCATTCCCACTACAGTTTTTACCTTCTAACAGGGGTTTTCTGCGTTACCATATCTTGTGTTATGTGTTATCGCTTTCATGAATGTTTCTATGAATGTCTATGTATAATTAATATTATGAATTGATATCACATGCACAAAGAATGAACAACAGATATGATCGGTAAAGAAAAGATTTGATTACATAAGGTTAAAGGTGAAATTAAATAAAAGTTTTAGAGGTATTGATTCACCCCTCCCCTCTCAATACATACTTCCCATTATTTCTAAAAATTGGTATCAGAGCTAGATCTCTTATTTGGAAAGTTTAAAGACTTAAGAGAAAAGATCATACAATGGAGAAGTACAGGCTTGACAAGAGTATTGAGAATCAAAAGCTAGAAATTAAAATCTTCTATGACCAATATAAAGAATCTAGAATCAAGATGAGACAGTTGCTAGATGAAAGAAATATTATGACATCTCGCTGTAATGAAACAAACTACCATGAAGAAGAGATACCAGATCTATTTGAATCTTTAGGATCTACAACTAGAAAAGCATCAGACACATCAAAAGAAAGCATCACAAGTTTGAATGAAATAAATCAACATCTGGCTGGACAAGCGAAATCTTTGCAAATCGGTCAAGAGACACAGATGGTAAGAATGATTGATGTCATGAACAATGCTAGACAAGCTGAGCAAGAAAGGACACTAGCTATTGATGACATGAGGAAGATTATTGAAAAGCTACAAGAGAAAGAGTCAGAAATACAAAGACTTACAAAACATCATCATGAGATCACAAATTAGATTATTCTTATGAGTCAAGAGGCAAATAGAATGAATACAAAACTCATTGAAAGAATAGAAGCTATCGGTGAGCTAAGAGAAGAAAATGAAAAGCTGAAACATGAAGTGAGAATTCAAAAACATCATAATGAAATAATCAAGAGAGTTGAAGAAAGAAACAAAATGATGGATATTTTTTGGATGGACAAAGAAGATTCAAAAAAAAATATAGGACTAGGGTATACCGAAAATGAAGAATCACCAAACCAATCTAATCCAAAGAATGTCTATGAAAATCCAAGGAAAATAAAGCTGACATGCAATCACTGTGGAAGGCCAGGCCACAAATCAAATGTATGTAGGAGAAAAATGAAAGGTATTCCTAAAACCACACCTTCATTCATAGGAATTTGTTATAAATGTAACAAGAAAGGACATAATGCATATGAATGTAAATCTGAGGTGAAACAAACAAAGAAGGAAACCTACATGGAAAAATACTGTCCTACTTGCAAAATGCATGGGCACACATCTCTTGAATTTTGGAAAAATAAAAGGCAAGCGTGGAAGCCTAAAGAAAATGAAAATTCTTATCAACCAAAAAAAATCGGTAACTAATATGTTTGGGATTACGACACATGGTAAAACTGTATAACATGTGGAAGATTTGGTCACATAGCTACAAACTGTATGAGACAATGGACAAGAAAGTCTAGGAGCTAGACTAACCCCATAATTGCATGTCTACACTGTCATAAAGTTGGTCATCTGAGAAAAGACTGCAGAGACCGAGTGACAGAAACCAACACCTTTTCCAATGGAAACAACATTGAAGACATCAGGAAGATGAAAAACAAAATGTGGAGGAAAGCTACAAACACTGATGAAGCTGGACTAAGCAATGAAAATGGTGACACCTTATCCAATGGAAATGGTGACATCACCATCCCCACCTAAGAAGAGCAAGTAAGTATGGAACAAAATCATACCAAGTTATATTTTGCATCAGTTCCATTATGCATAGTTATAATGCCAAATATGCATGATTAAAGATGCACTATGGTATTACTTGTTATGATTCTATAAATTTAATCTCATCGGTCAATACATACCAAAATGCATCAATGTACATACAAAGCTTAGATGCCTATACTTACAAAGAATTTTTAGTTAACAAATAAAGGCTAAGTTGCTATCGTAAACTGAGATCTATCGGTAATCATGAAAGTTGACATGTTGTCTTCGCCATACACCAAAATTTGTCTGTGAACGTAACAAGTTGACAGCTGCCCTGAAGCATCATGCTCTCACTAAGAATGTTACTTATGTATCACCAGAAGACTCTGTCTTCACACATCAAGAAGTGGTTGAGCATTTATGACACGACTTAGGGAAAAGTATATAAATAGACGACGGAAGGGTTTCGTTATTCACACAACGACCAGAGTGAACAGACAAAGCAAAACTTGAGCACAAAGTGACCTGATTGTAGAGTGCCTACAACTCAACTCCTTGCACTCAAAAAAGATTCCTAACAACTATAGAGGTTGAAGTAAGTAACAGAGATAACTGAGAACTCTACTTTCATTTACGGGAAAAAGCCCTAATTTCATAAACGATGGTAACTACTTCAAGAACCTCTAAGATCAAGAATGATAAGATGAATAAGGTCAACCTAATCAAGAATTAAACCTATGAGGAACCTCATTACGAGATATGTCTCAAGGTTTCTTCACAACCTGACAATGCTGGTGCATTCTCAAGTATACCAGCTAGGGTTTTTCTCGTTGAAGATGTGTGATCATATATACACTGCAAGATAGAAAAAATAATAGACCTAGAAGTTGACAAATATTTCAAGAAGATTTGCAATGATGATGGAACTATCAAGGAAGAGCATAAGAAAATTGAGGTAAAAGGGCTCACAAATGTCCTACTATTCTCAAAGGAGTTCAAGACCGAATGGATTTGGTTAGTACTAAGCAGGATACATGACCAAAAATTATGGTTGGATGAGCCTAAACTAATAACCAGGGATGTTATACATGCTCTTACCGGTTATCCAATAACTGATAAGGTAAAGGCACTAATGCACCCACCTAAAGCTGACATTGAGAAGAATACATGAGCATCATCGAATGAAAGAGGACTAAAGGTATCCATCATCACCGATGATGAACTAAAATTTGGAGCATGTGTATTAGGATACAAGTTCTTTCAAGATAGAAGGATGAATAGTATTGCATCTGGAGTAATGGATACAACATACAAAATTATCAAGAAGGGACTGCATTTGGATTTATCAGAACTTCTACTAAGACAATTGGATGAGAACATGAAGACAATAAGGACTGCAAAGTCCAATTCATGTAAGTTTGGTTCACTAATCATGTGCATATTTTTCTATTTTCTAGAATCCTTCCCATCCATATGAAATGTCAAATGGGACACTACTAGACTAGTGACCACACATATTAGTGAGTTCATCAAATCACTAGGGGACAATTTTGAATCATTCATGGATGAATACTTTGCTAGATTCAAAGAAAGAATGCAGAAGAGAGTAAGGATTCCAGAATAGTTAGTAGAAAAATTCAAGACTGACATATATTTTATGGTGGACACTGACTACACCTACATCAAGCTAGATGTACCAAGAACAACATGGCTGGCTCCACTTGATTATGAGGTGAACATAGATCAAGCATCAAATGTTATTGAGGCATTGATAAATGAACCATTAGATAAATCAAAACCTAAGTTTGGAACTTATGAAGAAGCCAAGGAAGGATAAAAGGAGAGTGGATTAGAATCCATAGAGTCAGATACACCACTACATCCACCAGCAAAGAAACCTAGGGCTACTACTGCAACTAGGACCAGGAGTCAGACAGCAAAGGATACAAGTCCTTCAACGATCAAGAATGGTCAAGTAATGACCTACAAAAGAAAACCTCAAACCAAAAAAACCAAAGCACCAAAGAGGAGAAGGAAATTAATCCTGACCAAGGAAGATATAGAAGATACTCAGCAGGATGAATGTGTCAAAAAAGAAAAGAGTAAAATTCTTGAAACTATTGATGAGGTATGTGCTTCAATTATCAAATCAGGAACAATCAATGATCGCAAGATTAAGAAATGGCTAACATTGGATCCCGAGGATCAAAATAAAATAGAAGAGGCAATTATCAAAATGATGTGTATTTTCAAATATGTTCCAATACAATTGGTAGATAATATGCCAAAAGAAATTTAGGATAGATTATCAAAAAAATGGATATTTGCATTACACTCTGAGAAAGAGATTAGGGAAAGAGACCTAGTTTCTGTCATGCCTCCCAAATCTAAAATGGAGGAGATTGAAGAAGTGATGAAGAAACACTCCATGAGGTTCTCACCAAAGTTAAGAGCCTATCAAGTACTTCACGAACATCTACTTGAACTAGATAGGAAGAGTGAGGCTGAATGGAGAAAGATACTTGATATACCTAAAAAGGATACAAGTCCCGAGCCATAAATTGCTCTTAGTGAAAATCAAAAAAACAAGGATGATCGGACTAAACAGAGCCCCGAACATATTATTATCACTGATGAAGATGTTAATGAAGAATTATTGAACACAAAAGGCAACAAGGATATGGACATTGTAGATGAGACATGGCCCAATAATACAATTATTGATATTACTGTAGGAGATCCTACACATGAGATACATAAAGATGAAGATGTCATTGTTGTCAAGGACCAAACTGACGAATAGGAAACTACAACAGATTCAGCATAGCTAGACACACCAGGACATATAACAATGTTGATACAAGCTATCAACATTATCTCGAAAAAGGAGAAGTTACCTGAAAAGGGTGCAAGCATACCCAAAGATAAGGGTAATGATGAAAAGAAGGATACAACTGATGAACAGGTAGTCATCAGTGAAGAACAAAAAGATGGAGATCACACCACAAAGGATGCACAAATAAAAGATACAGATGAAGTACAAAAAGAGAATGGTGAACAAGATAAGACATTTGATACCATGCCTAAGGACACCAAAGATGATGCAGCAGATACACCAAAGGTAGATAAGGATATGTCCTTAGACAACCAAAAGGAAAACCTCGAGTAGCAGGAAAAGGTACAACACCACAAAATCCTTCCTCCAACACATCAGACCAAGCAGAAAAACTTGCTATGGTTTTGTATATAGGTGCATCACAAAAGATGAAGAAGAAAACCAAGAAGAATAAGTTGGAGGTCACACTTGATGAAATCATTGAAATACCAAAGTGTGATCCAACCACATTGGACTATGAATCTCTTATAGAATATGGAGAGATGTGTCAAAGGAAATCAATGCAGGAAAAGCTTAGAAAAGACCACAAAGATTCTCTAGTGCTGGAAAATACAAGAGATATCTTACAACAGATAGTTCTTGACATTGATGTTGATCATAATACCTCCATTCTAGATCAACTTTCCATTCTCACTGATGTCATCACAACACAGAATGTGGATGCTAAAAAGGTGATTGAGGAACGAGAAGAACAGAAGTTCCAATTCAAATTGATAGAAAAGATCAGCCAAGAAGTGGTAGAAAATAAGGTAAAGCTTTTTGAACTAACAAATGAATTGGATCCAATCATTACTGAAGCTATTTCCTCAATTCAAAAGCTATGCACTATGGAGAAATTCACTAAGGATAATAGTGATAAGATTGCAAAGATCGATTCCGATCTAAATGCAAGTGCTCAAAGTCTAACCACGGATGGAAATGAAATCAAATTGCATTATGAGAAGATAATTGAAATCAAAAGATTAAGACAAGAACTTTGGGAAGCAAAATCAGAATTTAGAGAAGAGGTTACCGAGATAAAAGCTCAACTTTTACCAAACCTCACACTTCTGCAACAACACATAAGTTCGGCAAGACAACTAATTTCCACCCCCAAGATTTCTGTAGTAGACAACATCTATGACACACACGCCAGGATCACACTAGAGCATATGAATCTTGAGCATCTAAAGGAGAAATGGGAGAAGATGATGGAGGAAATAAGACCTCTCACTCTCATATTTTTGATAAGCTATAGGTATACACCTTTGCCCTTACTATCAAAAAAGGGGGAAAAGGAAAATTATATGTACAATAAATATAGCACATAGTATAAAGACACGTGTACATACAAACATACTATACTATACCAGCATATGTATAGGGGGAGTCATGAAATGACTAAGTAATATACATGGTGTACATACTATAAATTTTTTTAGTATTTTGCACATATACATTTTTTATACTAATGTCAAAGGGGGAGATTGATGACATAAGTTTTTCCATTAGTATGCAAAGAGAAAATAGTTGTTATGAACCATCGGTTACAATACACCGAAAGACAGGTTTTAGTTCAGACCAAAAGTGCTAAGTAAAGAGAAACCCGACAACACAAGTTTTACAGTGTAAACCGAAAGTGCAACCCGAAGATGATACAGAGGAACCCCACAAGAAGGTTACACTATAAAATGAAAGAGAAGAAACAAAGGAACCCAATAGAGTAGGAGAACTCGATAGAAAGTTCAACAAAGGAACACCGAAAGATAGTCAAATTGATTTCAGAGAAAATCAAGCATCAGACACCGAAAGTCAGTTATATCCCAAGAAAAGTGGATCTGACTTCCACGTCAGATAAAATAGTTATGCTTTATATTTAGATTTTAGATTTGTTTTAAAACCATTTCTTGAGGAACAAGAAACATAATTGTAATTTTTTTAATCAGTCTAACTGATTAAAAACATGCAAACTAGGAGATCAAGGTCAAGTTGTAAACCTTTGATCATAGAGTTAAGTTTGTAATACGTGAAACAAAAAGGTTCAATCTATTGTATAAATAGATGTTGTAATCATTCATTTGAGATGGATGAGAGGATGATTGTAGCCAATGAGCACATCTATGGATCATACTAAGAGTTTCAAGAAGCAGAACATCAAAAGATGAATTTGGTTATCAAGAACCAAGAACCAAGGCTACTGAGAAACAAAGGTATTAATCAATCACATTAGGTGATACAATTGTGCATGTAAACTTTAATGGATCTGTAATCAACAATTGTAGATTGCATACACTTAGGTCAATGAGTATTTTTGTCTACATTCTAACAAGTATAGCAAATAGAAGAAATCATTTTAAGAAAGGTGGATTTAACAATCCTATTGTAAATCTCTTAACTGAGTGCACACTAAACAATGTTGCTAAATCTCTTAACAGAGTAGACCTTAACCAGTCTCCACATAATACTCCTAATAGGGTAGATCATCAGAAGTGATGAAATTGTAAGCCTTAACCGACCCCTTCCAATCTGTAGATAGTAAAGTTTTTGTGGGTGCCATCCCCACCCCAGTTTTTACCTTCTAGCAGGGGTTTTCTGCATTACCATATCTTGTGTTATGCGTTATTTCTTTCATGGATATTTCTATGAATGTCTATGTACAATTAAGATTATGAATTGATATCACATGCATAAAGTAAGAATAACATATATGATTGGTAAAGCAAAGATTTGATTACATAAGGTTAAAGGTTAAATTAAATAAAAGTTTTAGAGGTACTGATTTACCCCTCCCCTCATAGTACATACTTCCCATTATTTCCAATAATTGGTATCAGAGCTACATCTCTTATTTGGAGAAGTCAAATGGAGAAGTATAGGCTTGACAAGAGTATTGAGAATCAGAAGCTAGAAATTTAGATCTTCTATGAGCAGTATAAAGAAGCTAGAATCAAGATGAGACAGTTGTTGGATAAAAGAAAGATTATGGAATCTCGCTATAATGAAACATACTACCATGAAGAAGAGATACCAGATCTATTTGAATCTTCAGGATCTACAACTAGCAAAGAATCAAACACATTAGAAGAAAGCATCACAAGTTTGAATGAAATAAATCAACATCTGGCTGGACAAGTGAAATCTTTGCAAATCAGTCAAGAGACATGGATGGTAAGAATGATTGATGTCATGAACAATGCTAGACAAGATGAGCAAGAAACAACAATAGCTATTAATGACATGAGGAAGATTACTAAAAAGATATAAGAAAAAGAGTCATAAATACAAAGACTTATTGAACATCATCATGAGATAAACAGTTAGATTGTTCTTATGAGTCAAGAGACAAACAGAATGAATACAAAACTCATTGAAAGAATAGAAGCTATCAGTGAGCTAAGAGAAGAAAATTAAAATATGAAACATGAAGTTAGAATTCAACAACAAAATAATGAAATAATCAAGAGAGCTGAAGAAAGCAACAAAAGGATGGATGATTTTCTGGATGGACAAAGAAGAGTCAAAAACAATACCGGACTAGGGTATACTGAAAATGAAGAATCACCAAACCAATTTGATCAAAATAATGTCTATGCAAATCCAAGGAAAAGAAAGCTGACATGCAATCACTGTGGAAGGCCAGGCCACACATCAAATGTATGCAGAAGAAAAATGAAAGGTATTCCTAAAACCACACCTTCATTCATAGGAATTTTTTATAAATATAACAAGAAAGGACATAAAGTATATGAATGTAAATCTGAGGTGAAACAACCAAAGAAGGAAACCTACATTGACAAATACTGTCCTACTTGCAAAATGAATGGGCACACATCTCTTGAATGCTAGAAAAAGAAAAGGCAAGCATGGAAGCCTAAAGAAAATGAAAATGATTATCAACCGAAAAGAGTCGGTAACCAATATGTTTGGGATTACAACACATGGGAAAACTGTACAACATGTGGAAGATTTGGTCACATAGCTGCAAACTATATGAGACAATGGACAAGAAAGTCTAGGAACTAGAATAACACTAGAATGGCATGTCTACACTATCATAAAGTTGGTCATCTGAGAAAATACTACAGAGACTGAGTGACAGAAACCAACACCTTTGCCAATAGAAACTTCATTGAAGACATCAGGAAGATGAGAAACAAAATGTGGAGGAAAGCTACAAACACTGATGAAGTTGGACCAAGAAATGCAAATGGTGACACCTTATCCAATGGATCTGGTGACATCACTATCCCCACCTAAGCAGAACAAGAAGTATGGAAATACATTATACCAAGTTATATTTTGCATCAGTTCCATTATGCATAGTTATAATATCAAATCAACATGATTAAAGATACACTATGGTATTACTTTTTTGGATTTTGGGAATTCAATCTCATCGGTCAATACGTACAAAAATGCATCAATGTACATACAAAGATAAGTTTCCTATACTTACCAAGAATCGTCGGTTAACACATAAAGGCTAAGTTGCTAGTCTAAACCGAGATCCGTTGGTAATCATGAAAGTTGACATGTTGTCTTCTCCATACACCAAAATCTGTCTCTGAACTTAACAAGTTGATAGCTGCCCCGAAGCATCGTGCTCTCACTGAGAATGTTACTTATGTATCACCCAACGAATCCATCTTGACACTCTGAGAAGTGGTTGATAATTTATAACATGACTTAGGGAAAAGTATATAAATAGATGATGGAAGGGTTTCATTATTCACACAGTGACCAGAGTGAAGAGACAGAGTGAAACCTAAACACAAAGCGACCCGATTGCAGAGAACCTAAAAATCAACTCCTTGCAATCCAAATAGATTCCTAATAGCTACAGTGGTTGAAGTAAGTAATAGAGATAACCGAGAGCTCTACTTTTATTTAAGGGGAAAATCCCTAATTTCAAAAATGATGGCAACTACATAAAGAACCTCTAAGATCAAGAATGATAAGAAGAATAAGGTCAACCTAATCAAGAATTTAACCTGTGAGGAACCTCATAACAACATATGTTCCGAGGTTGCTCTGCAACCTGACAATGCTGGTGCATTCTCCAGTATACCAGCTAGGGTTTTGCTCATTGAAGATGTGCAATCATATATACGCTACAAGATAGTAGAAATAGGAGACCTAGAATTTGAGCAAGCTTTCAAGAAGCTTTGCAATGATGATGACACTATTAAGGAAGAGCATAAGTACATTGAGGTAAAATGGCTCACAAATGCCCTACTATTCCTAAAGGAGTTCAAGACCAAATGGATTCGGTTAGTACTAAGTAGGATACATGACCAACAATTATGGCTGGACGAGCCTAAACTGATAACCAGGGATGTTATACACACTGTTACCAGTTATCCCATAACTGATAAGGTAAAGGCACTAAAGCACCCGCCTAAAGCTGACATTGACAAGAATACAAGAGAAGTATCGGATGGAAGAGGACTAAAGGTATCCACCATCACCAATGATGAACTAAAATTTGGAGCATGTGTCTTAGGATACAATTTATTTCAAGCTAGAAGGATGAATAGTATTGCATCTGGAGCAATGGATACAACATACAAAATTGTCAAGAAGGGACTACAGTTGAATCTATTAGAACTTCTACTAAGACAATTGGATGAGAACATGAAGGAAATAAGGACTGCAAAGTCTAATTCATGTAAGTTTGTTTCACTCATCATGTGCATATTTTTCTATTTTCAAGAATACTTCCCATCCATAGGAAATGTCAAACGGGACACTACTAGACTAGTGACCACACAGATTACTGAGTTCATCAAATCACTAGGAGACAATTTCGAATCAGTCATGGATGAATACTTTTCTGGATTCAAAGGAAGAATGCAGAAGAGAGTAAGGATTCTAGAACAGTTAGTAGAAAAATTCAAGACTGACATATGTTTTATGGTGGACACTGACTACACCTACATCAAGCTAGCTATACCGAGAACAACATGGCTGGCTCAACTTGATTATGAGGTGAACATAGATCAAGCATCAAATTTTATTGAGGCATTGATAAATAAGCCATTAGATAAATCACAACCTAAGTTTGGAACTTATGAGGAAGCCAAGGAAAGGATAAAAAATGGCTTAGTTGTGAAAAATATTGACATGAAGAAAGATAAGATGGTTAAGAACTTGAAGAAAAATCTATCGGTGAATGAAGAGGAAACTAAAGAGAAAGAAGAAAGCGAGGGCCAGTCACCCGTCGGTGAAGCTAAGAAGGAGAGTGACTCAGAATCCATAGAGTCAGATACACCACTACCTCCACCAGAAAAGAAACCTAGGACTACTATTGCAACTAGGACCAGGAGTCAGACAACAAAAGATACAAGTCCTTCAATGATCAAGAAAGGTCAAGTAAGGACCTACAAAAGAAAACCTCAAACCAAACAGACCAAAGCAACAAAGAGGAGAAGGAAATTAATCCTAACCAAGGAAGATATAGAAGATACTCAGCAAGATGAATTTGTCCAAAAAGAAAAGAGTAAAAGTCCTTAAACTATTGATGAGGTATGTGCTTCAATTATCAATTCAGGAACAGTTAATGTTCACAAGATTAAGAAATGGCTAACATTGGATCCCGAGGATAAAAAAAAATAGAAGAGGCAATTATCAAAATTATGTGTATATTCAAATGTGTTCCAATACAATTGGAAAATAATATGACAAAAGAATTTCAAGATAGATTATCGGCAAGATGGACATTTGCATTACACTCTGAGAAAGAGATTAGGGAAAGAGCCCTAGTTTCTGTCATGCCTCCCGAATCTAAAATGGAGGAGATTGAAGAAGTGATGAAGAAACACTCCATGAGGTTCTCACCAAAGTTAAGATCCTATCAAGTACTTCAAGGACATCTACTTGAACTAGACAAGAAGAGTGATGATGAATGGAGAAAGATACTTGATATACCTAAAAAGGATACAAGTCCCGAGCCACAAATTTCTCTTACCAAAAATCAACAGAACAAGGATGATCAGGCTAAACAGAGCTCCAAACATATTATTATCACTGATGAAGATGTTAATGAAGAATCATTGAACACAAAAGGAAACAAGGATATGAACATTACAGATGAGACATGGCTCGATAATACAATTATTGATATTACTGGAGGAGATCCCACAGATGAGATACAGAAAGATGAAGATGTCACTGTTGTCAAGGACCAAACCGATGAACAGGACACTACAACAGATTCAGCACAGGTAGACACACTAGGGAAGATACCACTGTTGATACAAGCTATCAACATTATCTCGAAAAAGGAGAAGTTACGTGAAAAGGATGCAAGCATACCCGAAGATAAGGGTAATGATGAAAAGAAGGATACAACCGATGAACAGGTAGTCATTAGTGAAGAAAAAAAAGATGGAGATCACACCACAAAGGATGCACAAATAAAAGATACATATGAAGTGCAAAAAGAGAAAGGTGAACAAGATAAGATAGTTGATACCACGCCTAAGGAAACCAAAGGTGATGTTGCAGATGCACCGAAGGTAGATAAGGATAAGTCCTCAGACAACCAAAAGGAAAACCCCAAGCATCGAGAAAAATGTACAACACCATAGAAGCCTTCCTCTAGCACATCAGACCAAGAAGAAAAAATTGCTATGGTTTTGCATACAGGTGCATCACAAAAGAAGGAGAAAACCAAGAAGAATAAGTTGGAGGTCACACTTGATGAAATCATTGAAATACCAAAGTGTGATCCAACCACATTGGAATATGAATCTCTTATAGAATATGGAGAGATATGTCAAAGGAAAGCAATGCAAGAAAAGATTAGAAAAGAACACAAATATTCTCTAATGCTGAAAAATACAAGAGATATCTTACAACACAAGTTTTAGTTCAGACCCAAAGTGCTAAGTAAAGAGAAACTTGACGACACAAGTTTTACAGTGTAAACCGAAAGTGCGACCCGAAGATGATTTAGAGAAACCCGAAGAGTAGGTTATACTATAAAATAAAAGAGAAGAAATAAAGGAACCTGATAGAGTAGGGGAACCCAATAGACAGTTCAACAAAGGAACACTGAAAGACAGTCAAACTAATTTTAGAGAAAACTGAACATCAGACACCGAAAGTAAGTTATCTCCCGAGAAAAGTGGATCTGACTTCCACGTCAGATAAAATAGTTATGATTTATATTTAGAATTTAGATTTGTTTTAAAACTATTTCTTGAGGAACAAGAAACATAATTGTAATTGTTTTAATCAGTCTAACTGATTAAAATCATGCAAACTAGGAGATCAAGGTCAAGTTATAAACCTTTGGTCATAGAGTTAAGTTTGTAATACGTGAAACAAAAAGGGTCAATCTATTATATAAATAGATGTTGTAATAATTCATTTGAGATGGATGAGAGGATGATTGTAGTCAATGATCACATCTATGGATCAGACAAAGAGTTTCAAGAAGCAGAACAACAAAAGATGAATTTGGTTATCAAGAACCAAGAACCAGGGCTACCGAGCAATAGAGGTATTAATAAATCAAATTAGGTGATACAATTGTACATTTAAACTTTAATGGATCTGTAATAAAAAATTGTAGATTGCATACACCCAGGTCAATGAGTATTTTTTATACATTCTAACAAGTGTAGAAAATAGAAGAAATCATTTCAAGAAAGCTGGATTTAATAATCCTATTGTAAATCTCTTAATCAATTGTACACTAAACAGTGTGGCTAAATCTCTTAACAGAGTAGACCTTATCTAGTCTCCACATAATACTCCTAACAGGGTAGATCATCAGAAGTGATCAAATTTTAAGCCTTAACCGACCCCTTCTAATCTGCAGATAGTGAAGTTTTTGTGGGTGCCATCCCTACCACAGTTTTTACCTTCTAACTGGGTTTTTCTGTGTTACCATATCTTGTGTTATGTGTTATTGCTTTCATGAATGTCTATGTACAATTAAGATTATGAATTGATATCACATGCATAAAGAAAGAACAACAGATGTGATTGGTAAAACAAAGATTTGATTACATATGGTTAAAGGTTAAGTTAACTAAAAGTTTTAGAGGTACTGATTCACCCCTCCCCCCTCAGTACATGCTTCTCATTATTTAAAACAATAAAATGTTGAGAAAGATAGTTGAGAGTGCTAATGTCAAAGTGGATGAAAGTAATTATAGACAAGATAGATCTTATGGATATGATTCAGATGATCAGGAAGACAATACAAATCAGGGAATGCAACAACAAACTTAGAATCAACATCAGATTATTCTCGGGAATCAAGAGGAAGAAGTTCAATAGAGACACAAGAGTTTGGTATACATGCAAATACTATGAATCTAAGGTATTTGAAATTTAATCATTCATAAAGTCAGATAATAGGTGATAAGAATAATGGTGTTCAAACTAGAAGAATTGTTTTTGAAAATAGATAAGAGATTTGTTTTTATTTTGAAGATTGAACCTAAAGATGTGAATGAAGCTTGCAAAGATGAAAATTGGGTGAAAGCTATGGAAGAAGAATTATATCAGATTAATAAGAATAAGACATGGATTTTATTTCCCATACCTAAGGAAAAGAATCTAATAGGTACCAAATGAGTTTTCAAAAATAAACTAAATGAAGATGGTGAAGTGGTCCAGAATAAGGAAAGACTTGTTTGCAAAGGATAGTCATAGATGGAAGGTATTTGTTTTGAGGATACTTTTTCTCATGTTTCTAGATTTGAAGGTGTTAGATTATTTATTTCTTATGCTTCTTACAAATATTTCAAGGTCTATCAGATGGATGTCAAGTCAGCATTTTTGAATTGTGAGTTAGAAGAAGAATTTTATGTTGAGCAACCATATGTATTTACATTGACTGATAAGAGAAATATGGTTTTCTAATTGAAGAAATATTAGTATGGATTGAATCAAGACCCTAGAGCCTGGTATGCAAGATTGGATAAGAATCTACTGAAGCTTGGATTTAATAAAGGTACTATTGATAGCAACTTATACTTCAAGGTTGATCATGCTAATATTCTGATTGTTGAAGTATTTTTTGATGATATCATTTTTTTGTGGGAATGACAAGTTGAGTAATGATTTTTCTTTAATGACATGAAAAAAGAATTTTAGATGTCTATGATTGGTGAGATGAAATTATTTCATGGTATGCAAATCGCTTAATTAGAAAAAGGAATCTTTATATCTCAGTACAAGTATGTGAAAGAGTTGTTGAATAAATTTGGAATGAAATAATCTAAACCAATCAGTACTCCTATGGTGACCTGATGCAAGTTTACAAAGGATGATGATTCTCCTAAAGTAAATTAGACAAGATATAGATCAATGATTGGTGGATTGTTATATTTGACCTAAACCAGACCTGATATTATGAATGATGTTCGCTTTGTTGCTATATTTAAAGAAGATCCTAAAGAATATCATGTTGTGTATGTTAAAGGAATATACATGTATTTGAAAGGGCTAGTTGACTATGGTTTGTGGTATCCTAAGGATGATGATTTTACATTGAGTGCTTTTACTAATGTTGACTGGGCTGGTAACGTGGATGACATAAAGAGTACAAGTGGTGGTGCATTTTTCTTGGGAAAGAGATTAGTTGTGTGGAAGATCTAAAAGAAAAGTTATACTTCACAGTCTATTGCAAAGACATAATATGTTGCCACTGCTATTAATTTCACATAGGTGACATGGATGAGTCAAATGTTGAAGGATATCAAAATTGAGTATGATGAGCCCATTTCTATCTACCGTGATAGTTCAAGTGAAATTAACATATCTAAGAATCCAATATTGCATTCAAAGAAAAAGAATATATCTATCAATTTTCACTTTTTGAGAGAGAAATTTAATGAGAAGGAAGTAGATTGGAGTATGTGCCTACTAAGGAACAAATTGTGGATATCTTCATGAAGCCATTTCCTAAGGATACTTTTGAGTATCTCACAAGTAAGTTAGGGGTGCTTACCCCTCCTGATCATAACTAAGGTGTATTAGTGTGAATTAGTCTAGTGGAATTAACAAAGATATAGATTTTATCTGGATTGGTGATTTTGTAGCTACTACTCAGCGGGAGTAGTCAAATTGGTAAGTTTATTGTTCATATTTGAGGGGAGAGATGTTTGTTCAAAATTTTAGCCTCTATGTTTAAGTGCATATATCTTCCTTTTCCATTGATGTCAAAGGGGGAGAGATAGTCACGTGAAAAACAAAGTTAGATAAAGTAATCAAAGTGGAGACAATTTCAGTATTGAAAAGAGATTCATCTATAGGAGAGAGATCCAGTATGAGAGATATTGTAGAGAGACTCTAAAAGATATGTTCAGATATTGTTGGTAGTAGTGTTGATCTGATTTCTTTGTGCATTGATTTTTTTTCACATCATATGTTTCCATCAATGCAAAAGGAGGTGATTGTTGGAATATTATGTATATATGTGCTGACATTGACATTTTTTCATTGATATCAACATATTTCTACTATTTGAGGAAGTGTTCATGTGATGTTTAGTGAGATGTTTGGTTTGGTACATACTGCGTATTGGTTATCAGTTGTACCACCCTTGGGTGGTCACACAATAATGTGTCCCACTTTTTTGGACATCGTGATTTTTGTTGAAATTACACATTTTTAAGAAAATATGATGATTTAAGCCTTGAGAGCTCCCATTTGAAGGAGTAAATTGAAAATGGTTAGATAAAAGTCTCTTGGATCAAAATCTCTTTCGTATAATCTCTCTACTCCTCACTCACGCCTATAATTGAGTCTCCTTTGCACCCATCAAAATGCTGACAAAAAATCACTTTGAAATTAAATTTTTGTAGGATCAAATGAATTCATTTGACAAACCCAAATATAGGATGATAGTACTTAGAGAAAGCTTTCCAATGATTATGATTTTTATATATATTGAGTTTATTATGGCTTTTATTTTTAAGTTTCACTAAACATAGGTTGTCTAGCCATTTAGCAACTTCTCTATTCAATGCTTCTAGAAAAATAGTAAATTAGGAAATTTTTTTTGAAAAACATCTAGGAAATAGGTATTTATGTTACCTTTCTATCAATAAAGTAAAAAAATAATTTTCATATATACAGATCAAGTTAGAGCGATCCAAATGAACCTATGTCCAAATTATAGTTAATGTCACTTCATAGCTCAATAAACTATAAAATATTCAAACAAATTGAACCAAAACAATTGGATTATATAGATATTAGTGTTACAAACCTAACTTCAAAATAATTATGTTCTTATCAATTTTATAAAAAAAAGTTATGTTGATCAAAGTGAGTGTTACTCATGAAAAATGTTGTTTTTAAATCAAACAAACCAATTTTTGAAGGAGAAGGAAAAATGGATACAAATAAATTCCATTTTTAAAAATATATATATATTTATAAATTTGAAACAAAATTCTAAAAGTCACTAGTTTACATCATCTACAAATTCTTAATGGTTTTACAACAACAGGTCTCCGAAAGCTCAAAGATTTTTTTTTTTTTTTTTTTTTCAGAATGTTCGTTTTAGTGTCAAAGTTGCCCAAAAAGTGGGACACAATATTGTGGGATCAACCCCTTATTAGGTGCTCATTTTTAGCCTCATTTTTAGTATGAATGTGTTCACACATTGATTTCAAGTCCTAGTATTTATAAATCCTTCAAATCAATATTATTTGTTCAAAACTCGAGGACGGCTTTGACTTCTACCCATGATTTCCCATTTTCCCACCTACCACATAATCCATCTTCCAGCTAGGACCTATGTATGAATTTTCAAATTTATGAATTTGTCTTGATTTCTTTCTGTACTATGGCTTTCACCACCCCTTTTTGGCACACTCCCCTAAGTCCTAGAAAAATTCTAAAGAAATTTTCCTCGACAAGGCCATCCAGGTCAACCTTGTCCTAGAGCTTTGTGCTTTAATTGGCTCTGAGTCTGATGTGGGATTTTTTCTCCTAAATCTTTAATTGAGGTCATCTCTGCAAAATATGAGCCCCAAAATATGTATAAAAAAACATCAAACCCTCTCATTTTTACACCCATAATCTACAATCCATCTTCATGAAATCATTGTGCAAGCTATTGTGTATTCAAGGGCTTCAAGTGCAAGCAAACATCCATTGTTGAAGGAATCCATCATCAATCATTCAAGTTAAAGGAAGCTATCAAGAGAAATAAAGCATTTTAAATCTTCATTCCATCATGCATTGAAGGCATTTTCTTCCATAGATCTAGCTTCTTTCCCCCTTTAGAGGTCAAGCAAAGGAGTTTGCAATCAAGGAGGGAGATCTACTTTCATCCATAAAGTCTTCTTCTTCTCTTTCTTCCTCAATCCAACATTGTGGAAAAATAAAACATCCATCGTTCAAGGGTTTTGTTTCATGATTTCCTATTGGGTTTTTGTGGAGACCAAGCTATTACATCAACACTAGTGATCATCTCCAAAGAGGTATTGCATCATTAAGGTATAAGGTGATTTATGTTTCAGATCTAGATTCCATTTCATCTTTCTGGTGCAGGGGGCACCCCTACAAGGATAATATAAGAAGTAATGTCACCAAAGTTGTTTTCCATTAAGGAATTTGTTTTCATGGAGTGTTTTGTTTAATATTTGAGTAATAAAGAACCCCAATATGTAACCCAATATCATGGAAAGGTAATCTATAAGCCACCATTGAAAATATGGGCCTATGGGGTCTTAGAAGTGAGACTTAGGTGTTTTATGATTTTTGGATACATTTGGGGTCTATTAGTTGTCATAGGATGCATAAAACTCCATAGGAACAAAAGTTTCTCAAAAAGATGTAAACTTGCAAAAGTTGCAAAATGCAACTTTGCAAGAAAAGTTGCAATTTGTTGCATTTCAACATCCCAACTTATCCAATAGTATCATATGTTTGAAAAAAAATTAAGGAAATTGGTTGACACCTATAAGTACTTGATTTAATCAAATTCAATCGAGGGGAGGAATGTATGAAAATTTGGTGTCAAAGAATAAAGACAAATTTCTAGTTTTTTGTTCAGTAACTCTGCAAATTTTCATAGTGTTTGGGTAATAAAACTAATTGAATGTTTTAAAGATATATGTGGTTGTAAATAAATTTTAAATACCTTCTTAACAATCCTAAGGTAGGATTTGGAGTAATCTATTCAAGAGGAGTTATTGATAGATCTTTGTCTAGCACTTGAGTTATTCAGAATAAGGGTTTTATACACAAATGGCCCTAACTTGAAATATCACTAGTTGATCACCACAACCACCGAGGGAATGAAATTTAGGGAATTTGTTTTTAAGATTCCTGATTTTGGGGACAGGAGACCATCGACACCTATTTATAACACCAAGCCCTAGGCCAAGCATAACCATGTGCTTGGTCACTATTTTTAGAGATTGAGTGTACATGAGGAATTTGGGAGTGGATTTATTGAAAATAATGGTGGATTATGTATATTTTAAAATTCCTAGACATGTTCTAATCATGGTCTTAGTCCTAGGTTCTTACTGGGGAAGACTTCATTTGTTAAGGGGGCCTAGTTAGGACAATTAGGTCTTAGAGGCTTATAAGGGTTCAAAGGTTGATCAAGGAGATCAGAATTTATGGTTTGGGGGGTTTTAACCATCTTCAAAAAGGGTGTTAGAATATGCAATTTTTTTGTATGATTTTTTAGGAGTATAATTTTTATTCTTGGAAAACCCTCTCTATAGGGCTACTACTTGGGACATGCCTAAAAGGCTCAAAATACTATTTCAGACTTAGGGGTCTTTAAACACTAGAAACCACATAATATGATCAAATAAAGACACTTGAAGGAATTGGAATTCGTTCCCACTCCCTAACAACAAGGTTTCTTTCCTAGTGCACCAAGATGAGTGATAGGTTAAAGGATTGATTGGATTTTAACATGATGTTTGAACAAATATAGATTGTTCAAGACGATTGTTTGTATTTAGATTGGAAAAAAAATACTTTCAAGGCGTGGAGTCCTTTGTCTAAGATCATCCCCTTTAGATGGTTGAGGAACCTATCATAAAAAGGTTAAAGCACCTAGATAGAAAGGCTCTGCATCACTTTCCTTATGAAATTTCTAGGTTAAATCCTAAACATGGGTTTTACCAAGGAAAACCTATTTCCACAACATTTTACCCTTATTTTCTATGTGTAGGAATAGTGATAGAAATTATGAATCTAGATTCAGGAGCTTCAGATACATTTACAAAACCTTGAGAACTTTCATAAGATTTGGAGTTAAAAGGACAAGGTTGAAATATCCACCCTTGTCCTGGACTAGGTCATCCAGGTCAGCCTCGTCCTTTGAGGCTGATGTTTTTACATAAATTAGTTAACGACATTAGAATCCCAAATCCAAAGTTTTACCTGATTCTGACACCTCCACAACAATCAAAATTAGATTTGAAGGTCACTCTTCCTCTTCTTGTTTTCAAGGTGAGTTTATTGGACTCCTATTTAATCCTTGCACTTACTTTATAGATCATATTTACTATCATTTACATAACATTATCATTTCCTATAAGAATAAAAATACCTCCTTTTACATAGATCTTGCTTTAGCACCCTTCATCTTGGTTGTGCTAATCAAATTGTTTTAAGGGTGGGTTTGTATTCTAATGCATAATATGATTTGGTGACTGATCTTAATCTTATTACTACTCACCATTTTATGTTATAAATTTTGGTGAACCTGACACATAACATTTCCATTCTAATTTTGGTGTTAGATCCCTTTTATATGAATTTAGATATCTAGATCTATTTTGTATGCATTTACATTGTTACAATCTATGCATTTGGATATCTAGGTTCACCTCCACTATACATTTTGGTGAACCCGACATATTACATTTCCATTTTGATTTTTGTGTTAGATCCCTTTTCTATGCATTTAGATATCTAGATATATTTTATATGCATTTACATTATTACAATATATACATTTGGATATCTAGGTTCACCTCCATTATACATTTTGGTGAACCTGACATATGACATTTCTCCTTTTAATTTTTGGTGGTAAGATCCTCTTTGCATAACATTTCAATTTTTGATATCTCGATCTACTTTGTATGTGTTGTAGATATTTAGATCTTCTCTTCATTACACTGTTACATCTACATATAATTATTTCTCTAGATCTATTGCATAATATTTTATGCATTATTTATCATTTCATCTCATCTGAATAAATTTATTTCTTGTTTATGCATTTACATTGATGAAAAAGGACATTTTTGTTTCATGTCTTTATATTATATTATGTTTATAATGAATTCATTTTCTCAAGGTGATAGTGTCTTAGGCTCCCCTTTATCACTTTATCCCTCTCCTAAGGATCCCCATCTTCATGGGGCCATATCAGTGCAAGAAGATGTTTTTAACCCTTCTTTCAATAAGCTCTCTCTTTCGAGAGAAGTGTTGAAGATTTATGTTAACTATTCTCTTGATATGTGCTTCCCCCATGAGAAACCATTTCTAAAATCCCTTTGTGACACCTTTCCTTCTAGGAATGAAGCTTTGATGAATTATTCTTACACTTCTCCTAAATTTTGCAACGATCTCCCTATTTGGGATGAACCACTAAATGAACATCTTAACTATTCTCTCCCTCATGAAACAACAATGTTCAAAGAAGATGATATAATGGTTGAAATTTATTCTACTTCCTCTACTAATGATGAATTCATGCTTTATGTTTCTCCTTCTCCTAAGATATACCCCCTTTATGAGGATATTTTAGAGCAATAGGACATTACAAATATCATTCTTACTATCACCTTACCTTCTAAAGATAAAGCACTAATGGAAGTTCCTAGCCCCTATTCTAAAGGTTTTCATACTCACGAGGATACCTTGCATGAAGAGGATAATGTTATTACTAATTTATTTGATGCTCTCCCTTCTAATGATGAACCCATGAATAATAAAGAGCTTGAGCAAGTCAATATTGACAATATTTTGAGTACACCTAAAGTCGTTCATGATCATCCTACAGCAGCAAACAAGCCTGTGATAATTTTCAAAGGAAATACCCAATAAAATTCATTCCAAACACCTTCACACCCGTGGTTATTGCTAAGGGTTATCTTCAACATTATTCTCAAAATTTCACTACACTTGTGATTACGGTTAAAGGATATAATAAAAAAAGTTCTTTTCAAACTCCGAATAGGACAATTATAACTATGAAAGGAAAATTTAAGAGTCCCTTGGAGTTTCTTAAGGATTATCATGTTGTGTCTCACACCTATCACACAAGAAACAATCCTCAACCTACTAATATATTTTTTCCTACTTCTCAAACTATTCTTCCTCCAACACCATGTTTATCTCCCAACCTCGGAAAGGAGTATGATTTAATAGAAGAATTGCGTGCTACTCCTACAAAGATTTATCTTTGAGAAATTGTTCAAACTTCTCCTACATATCATGAATCCTTGAAAAAATATTTAACCACTCTTCCAACTCCACCACCTAATCAGGGAAACATCAATTCCTTTTTGGAATGCGTGCATGCTACTCCTGTCCTGACTCAAATTATGTTTACTCAAGATGATTTATCTTCTAAAGAAGTTCAAAATAAACATCATTCCCTTATGATAGCCATCCTTTTCAATGGTAATATCATTTTCAAGACCTTAATTGATAATGGGTCCATATTAAATATTTGTAGTATGGACATGTTGCATAAAATTAAAGCTGATGTTTCAACTATTAAACCTGATTCTATCCCTATTCATAGATTTTACAATATTGCTAAGAAAATATTGGGCATTATCACCTTACCTATTAAGGTAGGTTTGGTTATTCTAGACACTCCTATTAATTTGATGCCTGGACCTCTTAACTATAATCTTCTTTCGGGCCAACCTTTGTTACATGCTATACATGTTGTTCCTTCAACTCTACATCAAAAAATCAAGTTTATCTACAATAATTTGATGTATGTCCAATTATTGCAAATGATAGATCAAATAGTTCTTTTCATACTAAATCTATGTCTATTGAATAAAAATAAGATCAAGAATCTAAGGATGATCCTTCTTCTTCTAGTGTCCTTTTGGATGACGATTGGGGATCCCTAGATTCCACACCAACTTATATTAGAGAATACAAAGTCCCAATATTTGAGCTCAAAAAATCTAAACCAAACAAAGAATCCAAAACAAAAACTCCTCTTTCTTATGAGATTAGTAACAATTTTGTTGTTGCTTCCACTCCTAATTAATCTTTAGAAACTATCAAACCTTATTGTTATGACATAGTGACTTACAAGGCTCCATTACTCTTTTTGATATGGCTTCTCGTTATGGCCTTGGTTATAATCTATTAGCGAAACATGGATTCAATGAGAACGGATGTGGAAAACATGAAAAAGGAATTCAAGTTCCCTTAGGAAATGAGGGCCATGAACATTCTTATGGATTAGGATTTGATCCTTAAAAGTAGCCACAAACAGTTACTCTCAATGTTAATACTATTGTGAATCACAATCCCAAATATGGTCTAGGATGTGCACAACAAAGCATTGAGAATAGTGATAAATGTATTGAAGTAGTTGGTTTCAAGTCTCCTCCTTTGTATGCATCTTATCTATCATCTAACACTTCTCCTACATCTACCTTTAATCAATAATTCATTTTGCCTAACCTTCTTCATGCTAAGGTGATTAATCAACTTTAAAAAAAAAGAAACACAACAAAAAACTTATGAATCTTCCTTTATGCATGTATCACCAATATCACGATCACTCTACTAATGAATTTCAAACCTTACATTACAAATATCAACAACTCATTTTTAATGATTTTATTCATGTATTTCATGTCTCAATGAGTTATTTTTTAATCCTAACTTTGTTGAATAATATTTAAGTCCGTATTATGTTGCTCCACATTACGCAACATTGTTAGCCTATCCCTTGGGGGCTCATTGTCATGCATGATGCATGACCATACTTTACGAGTATCATAATAGGTCCTCTTTTTACTTATCCTTGTCTCTACACTTGGGGGGAAAGGGAATTAATCAATCTCTCTCTTCCTCTCTTAGGATCCACTTTATCTTTGGTTAAGTGACATTTTTCTATTATGTAATATCCAATCTTACATAGATATGTTGGTTTACACTAAGTATTCTCTTCTATACAAAAGACATGCATCCTTTATCTCAAACCCTTCATTGTTTGCATGGGTTTCCATGGTAGACAAATCCCTTACCTTGGAGACTAAAAGTGCATTATCCTTCCTTCACACGGATCCCTTTTACATTCTTTCATGGCATCTCTTTGCATTCATCCCTTCCTTAACATCATAAGAGTTGTGACCTCTTCAGTTTGGACTGGGTGTTTCTTTTGGGTATTGTCTTGGTGTTAAAAGTGCTTTATTCTTGTTCATATTTTCCTTAAGATGTCAAAATGGTACTTATTTTTCCATATTAAGGGGGGGCACACATGGAGTCCTTATTGAATATATTTTGTTCACTTTAAGTATGACAAGTAGAGTGCACTACCATAACGGAATTTTCTAGGGCCAAATCACTCTTCTTTCACATTTTCAAGATTGGTTGACTAGCATAACACAATTTTGTAGATCATTTTGCCTACCATTCAAGCATGGAAGGTAGAGTACACTAGCATAATACAATTTTCTAGGGCTAGATTAGTCTCCTTTTTCACATTTTCAAGATTAGTTGACTAGCATAGCACAATTTGCTAGACCATTTGACCTATCATTTTCATGGGTTGACTAGTGTAACACAATTACCTAGACCATCAACTCTTCATCCTTAGACTATCATGCATATTTGGTCATTTGACTGAGCTCCTTCTCCTCTGTCTTTGATGAGAAAAACTAGCATAAATTTTTTTGCTAGATCTCTCTCTCTCTCATCATGTCTCCCTTTCTTAGACTATGTATCCATTGAATATGTCATCACCTCTCCCCCACCCTCTCTCTCCCCTCTCTAGGTTTATATGTTCCTCCCTCCCTACCTCTCTACCTCTCCATGCATGTCTAAATATCCACCCCTTTTTATCTCATCCATCTATCTCACCCCACTCTCTCTTTCCATCTAGGACTCTTAAATATATTTCCCCCTAAACGTATCTCACCCATACCTTCTTGCTCCTCTCCTTTATGATAATCCTAAAGGATCATATTTGTCATTAGTATACAAGGAAACCATTTTTGAACCGCCGGTAACATGATCACCGAGTGATAGCATTCAGTCAAGCACAATGGACACCGAAGATAAACAAGTACAATGGTCACCAAAAATGTTAGTGCAAGTGAACACTGAAATCAATGAACACCGATATGCACTATCACTGACAGATAGTTTACAGAGTAAACCGAGAGCACAATTTATAGATTAAACCAACAGATAGTTCAGAGACATCACCGAGCATAGACTACAAAGAAGACCGAGTACCAGTCTACCGAGAGACACTTTTATTCCCGAGAAAAGTGGATATGAGATACACGTCAGACAAAACACTTCAATTTTATGATTAGCTTTATGCTTAGCTGTAAAACTATTTATTGAGGAACAAGTAAAGCATATGTAATTGTTTTAATCAGTATAACTAATTGTAAATATGCAAACTAGAAGATCAAGGTCAAGTTGTAAACCTTTGATCATAGAGTCTTTATTGTAAAGTGTGAAAACTAATTAGGTCAATACATTGTATAAATAGATGTAGTAATCAATCAGAACATTATGATTGTAGCCGCAATAGACATCTATGGATCAGATAGAGAGTTTCATGCACAAGGATAGAAAAAGATGAATTTAGCTATGAAGAACAAGAGTCAAGACTACCAAGCAGAACAAAGGTATTAATCAATCACTATAGGTGATACACATATCTTGTGAACTTAAAGGATCTGTAATCAACAATTCAAGATTGCATACTATCAGGTCAACGAGTATTTTTTACTGTTGTCTAACAATTGTAGCAAATAGAAGAAATCCTTTAATAAGGTGGACTTAACAGTCTTATTGTAAATCTCTTAACTGAGTGCACACTTAACATTGTTGTTAAAATCTCTTAACCGAGTAGACCTAACTAGTCTAAAATTTTACTCCTAACAGGGTAAGATCATCATAAGTGATCACACTTGTAGCCTTAACCGACACCTTCCATTCTGTAGATAGTAAAACTTTGTGGGTTTCATCCCCACTATAGTTTTTACCTTCTAATAGGGGTTTTATGTGTTACCAATTCTTGTTTCATGTGTAACTACTTTTCATAAATGTTTCCATGAATGTTTACATGCAATTAAGTTTATGATTCGATATTACATGCATAAGGTAGAAAATCAATATGGTCGGTAATGCAAGAACATATTACTAAAGGATAATTGATAAAAAAAAGTGTTAAGGGTACTGATTAACCCCTCCCCTCTCAGTACACACCATTCTATTATTCCAACAATTGGTAGCAGAGCTAGATCTCTTATTTGGAAAAGATTAAATCACTTGAGAGAAAAGATCGTGCAATGGAAAGGTATAAGCTTGATAAGAATATTGAAAATTAGAATTTGTACATACAGATCTTCTATGAGAAATACAAAGAAGTAAGAATCAAGATGAGAGAGCTACTGGATGAAAGAAAAGTTATGGCATCTCACTGCAATGAAATAAACTATCATGAAGAAGAGATACCTGATTTGTTTGAGTCATCGGGATTTACATCTAGCAATACATCTGACACATATGAAGGAAGCATTACAAGTCTCAATGAAATCAATCAACATTTGACTGAACAAGTAAATGTACTGCAAATCGGTCAAGAGACACAGATGGTAAGGATGATTGATGTTATGAATAATAATAGACAAGCTGAATAAGAAAGAACATTAGATATTGATGACATGAGGAAGATCACTGAAAAGCTACAAGAGAGAGAAACTGAAATATAGAGACTAACTAAACATCATCATGAGATCACCAATCAAATAGTTCTTATGAGTCATGAGGCCAACCGAGTGAACATAGAACTCAATGGGGAATTTGAAGCTATTGGTGAGCTAAGAGAGGAAAATGGAAAACTAAAGCATGAAGTAAGGATTCAGCAACATCATAATGATATGATCAAGAAAGCTAAAGAAAGTACAAAAATAATGGATGATTTTATAAATGGACAAAGAAGACTCAACAAAAATATTGGTCATATACCAAGCATGGAGAATCATCAAACCGAGCTGATAAAAAAGATGTCTACACAAATCCAAGAACAAAGAAGAAGTCATGCAATCACTATGGAAAAATTGGCCACACATCAAATGGTTGCAGGAGCAAAGCTAAAGGTATTCCTAAATTCACTTCTACATTCATAGGTAATTGTTATAACTGTAACAAGCACGGACACAAAGCACATGAATGAAAATCTAAGGTGAAACAACCAAAGAAGGAATCCTACATGGAAACATATTGCTCTCCTTGCAAATTGCATGGGTACACATCTCATGAATGCAGGAAAAAGAAAAAGCAAGCATGGAAACCAAGAGAACAAGAAAATACTTATCAACCGAGAAGAGTCGGTAACTCATATGTTTGGGATTATAAAACATGGGAAAATTGCACAGCATGTGGTACATATGGACACATAGCTGAAAATTGCATGAGGAAATGGATATGAAGGTCTAGGAACTGGACTAACTCCGGAATGGGATGCTTACACTGTCATAAGGTTGGTCACCTAAGAAAGGACTATAGAGACCGGGTGACAGAGTCAAGCACTTTTTCTAATGGGAACAAGTTATTGAAGATATTAGGAGAAAGAGACATCAAATGTGGAGGAAAGCTTCAAGAAAATATGTTGCTGGACCAAGCACTGTTATTGGTGATACCTCATCCAATGGATCTGGTGATAACACCACCCCCACCTAAGCTATGGAGATGCACTATGGTATTACTTGTTATGATTTTGTGAATCCAATCTCGTCAGTTAATACACACCGAGAATCATCGGTGTACATATGAAAAACAACCAAGTTGTCAATATAACTGAGCATTGTTGGTAATCTTGTAAAAGAAAATCAAGTCTTTGATACATATCGAGCACCGTCATTGAAAATGTGAAAAGTACAACTAAGTGTTCACTTACCCTGAGTATTATATTATCACCGAGGATGAAGTTGGTACAATGCCTGAGCATCATTGTTACCAAGTGGTAGCTAAAGCATTTATTGCACCACTTAGGTCATTTGCTATTAATAGGACATCAAAGTGCTCATTCACTCACAAAGTGAAAAAGAGAAAATATAGCAGAGCAAAGAAGAGCGACTGAAAGCGACAAGTTTGTAGATTGATTAACAACAGATTCAAAGGCGATTCCAAATAGATTTCAACATCTACAACAAAGATCACGTGAGTATCTGGACTCACTGAGCTCACACTTTTGTTCACAAGAAGCCCTAATTTTTCAAAAATGGCAACTACATCACGAGTCACAAAGATCAAGAATGTAAAGGATAAGAAGGTCAACCTGATCAAGAACTCTACCTGTGAAGAGCCCAAGTATAAAATTTTCCCTGAGGTTTCTTCACAACCCGACGACCAAGGAGTGTTCTTTCTATATACCTCCTAGGGTTTTTCTATTTGAAGACGTCCGAGCATATATCCACTAAAAAGCTGCAGAGATCAAAGATATTGAGGTTGAAGAGGCTTACAAGAAGATTTGCATAGATGGAAACCTTAAAGATGAACACAAACACATTGAGGTGAAAGGGTTAACAAATTCCCTAATGTTTCTGAAAGAGTTCAAGACTGAATGGATTCAGATAGTACTCAGCTGAGTACATGACAAAAATGTGGTTGGATGAACCAAAACCAATCAGTAAGGATGTGATTCATGCAGTAACCAGTTATCCAGTAACCGACAAGGCCAAAGCCCTAAAACATCCTTCTCGCCCTGAGATTGAAAAGACGACAGGTGCAGTATGGGATGACAGAGGTTTAAAATTTAATTCAATAACTGACCCAAAGATGAAGTTCAGTGCATGTGTACTTGGATACAAGGTATTCCAAGCTAGCCAATTAAACAACATAGCCTGTGGAGGAGTTGACTCTACTTCTAAGATTGTGAAGAAAGGACTACAACTGGACTTATTCGAGCTGCTACTGAAGCAACTAGAGGAGAACATGAGGACAATTAGGTCAGCTAGATCTAATTCATGTAAGTTCGGTTCACTCCTCATGTGCACATTTTTCTACTTTCATAATTTCTTCCCATCTATCGGTAATGTTAATTGGGACATAACCTGACCAATAACAACACAAATTAGTGAATATATTAAGTCACTAGGGGATAATTTCACATCAGTCATGGATGCATACTTCACTACCTTCAAGGAAAGAATGTAGAAAAGAATGAGAATACCTGTAAATCTGGTGGAACAGTATAAAGATGACATATGTTTCATAGTGGATACCGACACCACTTTAATAAAACCAGCTGTACCGAGAACAACATGGTTACCACCACTAGATTATGAGATCAATATTGATCAAGCTACAAAGGCTATTGAAACCTTGCTAAATGAAGAAGTGGACAAATCATTGGCCAGATTTGGACTATATGAGGAAGCTAAGGATAGAATCAAAGGGTATGTGCAAGATCATGGGGGGCCAAACTATGCCCTTAAGTGGCAATGAAAAATCAGCAAAATCAGGGTTAGTCAACTTGACGTGAAAATTTGAACTAGCTATCAACCTAATATCAAAAAGTTGTAACAATAGAATCTATAGGAAATTGAATGTAGTTTCTAAAATACAAGGCCTTTTCTGAAAAAAAGTTAATATGATTGGTGAAAAGTATAGATTTCAATGCAGTATTACAAAAATTTTAGGAAAAAAATAAGAAGTAGGTGTATGTTTGACCACCTTAATCATAATCAAATGATAATATTTTTTTATAAGATTTTATATATAAGTAGTAGACTCCTTCCCAGATGTGACGCAT
>MU226991.1:1487595-1518207 GCA_018584345.1 Thuja plicata
TAGGATGTCTTCAATCAATTTCTTGTTGATCTCCAACACCAAGTCTTGAATGGGTTCTTGATTTGGAAGAAGGTGGATGGAGAGATCACCAAAAGGGCACTATGTAGCTTGAATCCTTCAATGGCCTCCAATGGATCTCCTTCATGAAAATGGATGCTTGAATGCTTGAGAATGGATGAATGCTTGCTTGAAATCTTGCTCCTTAGCTTGCTTGAATCACTCTTGAAGATACTTTGAGAATGCTTGATCACGATTAGAAGACTTAAAGAAAATGAGAGGAGAAAGCTCCCTTTTATATGAAATTAAGGCACAATCTTCTAAGGAGGCCGACATAGGAGAATTAAATTCCCATTAAAGCCTTTACCCCTAGGAGAGGACCTATATTAAATATAATTTAGGAATCGTCACTTCGGAACCCAAAACAACCAACCCGGAAGCGGGAAACAACTTTTTCAAAGACTGACATCCAGAAACTAGAAGACCCTAAAGTTTGAATCCTGGGTCAAGGTCAAGGTCGACCTTGACCTTGAAGTCCAGAATCTCAGGTCTGCAGTCCAGAATGCAGAAATCAGGCTGGAAAGAAGTGGAAAGAGGGACAGAACAAGTGGAAAGCCAGGTCTAGATCAGGAACCCATTCAAGGTGCTTGATATGACCCCAAACCACTTACTCGAAAGGCTAAACATGTCTACAATGGAAGTGCTTCCATTTTTTGACTATACAGAAAGAACTTGCAATAGTCCTTCATTCCCCTACTTTCAGTACTCTTACAAAGAAGAAGAAGAAGAAGAAGAAGAAGAAGAAGAAAAAGAAGAAGAAGAGAAAAGCTCCAGTCACATTAGATGAAATTATTGATGTACTAGACTGTGTTCCTAGAACATTGGATCCAGAGTCACTTACCAAGTATGGAGAACTCTGTAAAAGAAAGGCAATTCAGGACAAGCTCAAAAAGGAGCACAAGAACTCACAAGTCCTAGAAAGCACAAAAGAAATATTATTGCAGATTTTTCCTAACACCAACATTGATCAAAATGCTCCAATACTTGATCAATTAGCAGTTCTAACGGACGCCATTACATCACAGAATGTAGATGTAGACCAGGTCATTTTGGAATGTGCTAAGCAGAAGTGTCAATACAAACTTACATAGAAGATCAACCAAGAAGTGGCAGAAAATAAAGTAAAAATTTATGAATTAGTAACTACAATGGAACCGATATTATCAGAAGTAGTTAAACTAGTTCACAAATTGTTCATAATAGAGAATTTCACTACCAATCATAGTGAAAATATAGAAAAAATAGATGAAGATCTTAAGGCTAGTGCACAAAGTCTCACAACCGATGAGAATGCATTCCAATTGCATTATGAGAAGATTGTAGAGTCAAAAAGGTTGAGACTAGAATTACAAAAGGGTGAAAGTAGAAATTGAGATGAGGTAACCAAGCTCCAAGCTATGTTACTCCTGAATCTCACATTGCTGATAAAACACATGACTTTGGCAAAAGCATTGATTGCCACCCTAGAGATGTCTGTTACCAAAAGTATATATGACATGCATACCATACTCACATTGGAATACATGACCCTGGAACACCTCCAAGAGAAATGGGAGAAGATAATGGTAGACATTCAAAAATCCCATGCCCACATACTTGACAAGCTGTAAGTATTACACCTTTGACATTATTTTCAAAAAAGGGAGAATATATATGTATAAGGGGGATATTATATGTATACATGTCAAAGGGGGAAAATGTACAAAAGGGGAAAATATGTCAAAGGCCAAAGAGGGAAAACATGTACATACCAAGGCATGCACATAGGGGGAGTCATTGATAAGATAAACACTTGGTGTAGATACTGAACATTTTAGTTTGCACATATCAGTTTTTGATACTAATGCCAAAGGGGGAGATTGACAATCCTAAAGGATCATATTTTTCATTAGTATACAAGGAAACATTTTTTGAACCATCGGTAACATGATCACCGAGTGACAACATTCATTCAAGCACAATGGACACTGAAAATAGACAAGTGCAATGGTCACCAAAAATGTTAGTGCAAGTGAACATCGAAATCAATGAACACCGATATGCACTATCACCGATAGAGAGTTTATAGAGTAAACTAAAAGCACAATTTACAGAGTAAACAGATAGACAGTTTAGAGACATCACCGAGCATAGACTATAGAGAAGACCGAGCACCAGTCTACTGAGAGATAGTTTTATTCCTGAGAGAAGTGGATCTAAGATACACGTCAGATAAAACGCTTCAGTTTTATAATTAGCTTTATGCTTAGCTGTAAAACCATTTCTTGAGGAACAAGTAAAGCATATGCAATTATTTTAATTAGTCTAACTGATTGTAAACATGCAAACTAGGAGATCAAGGTCAAGTTGTAAACCTTTGATCATAGAGTTTTTATTGTAAAGCATGAAACCTAATTAGGTCAATACATTGTATAAATAGATGTAGTAATCAATCAGAACATGATGATTGTATCCGCAACAGAAATCTATGGATCACACAGAGAGTTTCATACGCAAGGATAGAAAAAGATGAATTCAGTTATGAAGAACAAGATTCAAGGTTACCGAGAATAATAGAGGTATTAATCAATCACTATAGGTGATACACATATCTTGTGAACTTAAAATCTTTGTAATCAACAATTCAAGATTGCATACTACCAGGTCAACGAGTATTTTTGACTACTCTTTAACAATTGTAGAAAATAGAAGAAATCCTTTTAGAAGGTGGACTTAATAGTCTTATTGTAAATCTATTAACCGAGTGCACACTTAACAGTGTTGTTAAAATCTCTTAACCGAGTAGACCTTACCAGTCTAAAATGTTACTCCTAACAAGGTAAGATCATCAAAAGTGATCACACTTGAAGCCTTAACCGACACCTTCCATTCTGTAGATAGTGAAGCTTTGTGGGTTTCATCCCCACCATAGTTTTTACCTTCTAACAAGGGTTTTCTGCGTTACCAATTCTTGCGTCATGTGTAACTACTTTTCATGAATGTTTCTATGAATGTTTACATGCAATTAAGTTTATGATTCAATATTACATGCATAAGGTAGAAAAGCAATAAGGTCGGTAATGCAAGAACATATTACTAAAGGATAATTGATAAAAATGTTTTTAAGGGTACTTATTCACCCCTCCCCTCTCAGTACACACTATTCCATTATTCCAACACCTTAGCTCACTTATGTATCTCCTCCTTCCCTAAGTCCCTTAGTCTATAAGAAGATAAACCTAACTACTCAAAGAAGCTTCAACTACTAAACATATCACACGAAGCATAAATTTCTTATTTACCAATATAATTGTAATTAACTACCTCTCATTCACATAAATATGATATAAATTCTAATAACTAACTTAACCAACTTCATCTAGAGGATTAATATGATATTAAAATAACTACCTTCACATGGCTTTGGAATAAATAAAAAATTTAAAAATGCTTCTTTCTAAAAAGGAAAATAACTTGATAACTGAATTAACTATCTAAATGCTTGAAATTAAAGGTCTTGTAAGAAGGTAGTGTTTGATTTTTTATCTTGATACACTCCTATTAACTTATTCAAACTTTGAAACATGCAATTTTCACAATCTTTTGCAACTCTTAATAGCTATCTCTTCTACGATATTCCAATCTTTTCCATGATTCTTATTATGAATTACTTGTTATCTCCAATCTTCTTACTCTGATATAGAATGTGAATTTTGTAAATAAAAAAATATTTGATAAATTCAAAATTGTGCAACAACAGACAATTTGGATTTACAAATAAATAATTATTCTATTGATTCAATGAATACATCTTGCCTTAGTACATAGGTGGGTGGTCCCACAATAGTGTGTCCCACTTTTTTGAACATCCTAATTTTTTTTGAAATCACACATTTTTAAGAAAATATGATGATTTAATCTCCAAGAGGTCCCATTTGAAGGAGTAAATTAAAAATGGTTAGATAAAAGCCTCTTGGATCAAACTCTCTTTAGTATAATCTCTCTACTCCTCACTCACACCTATAATCGAGTCTCCTTTGCACCCATCAAAGAGTTGACAAAAAATTACTTTGACATTAAATATTTGTAGGATCAAATGAATTCATTTGAAAAACCCAAATACAAGATGATAGTACTTAGAGAAAGATTTCCAATGATCTATATATATATATATATATATATATATATATATATATATATATATATATATANGATATATATATATATATATATATATATATATATATATATATATATATATATATATAGTTTATTATGACTTTGTTTTTTAAGTTATACTAAACATAGGTTGTCTGACCATTTAGAAACTTTTCTGTTTGTTGCTTCTGGAAAAATAGTAAATTAGGAAAAAAAAATATTAAAAAATATGTAGAAAATAGGTATTTATGTTACCTTTCTATCAAAAAAGAAAAAAATAAATTTTGATATATAGAGATCAAGTTAGAACGATCCAAATGAACCTATGTCCAAATTATAGTTAACGTCATTTCATAACTCAATAAACTATAAAATATTCAACCAAATTGAATGAAATAAATTGTATTTTCTAGATATTGATGTTACAAACCTAACCTCCAAAGAATTACATTCTTATCAATTTTATAAAAAAATTATGTTGATCAAAGTGAGTGTCACTCCTAAAAAATGTTGATTTTTCAAATAAACCAATTTTTGAAGGAGAAGGAAAAATGGATACAAATCAATTCCAAAATAAAAAATAAAAAAATAAAAAACTAGAAACAATATACTAAAAGTCACTAGTTTACATCATCTTCAAATCTTAATGGTTTTGCAGCAATAGGTGTTCGAAAGTGAAGTGTTTTTTCAGAATGTTCATTTCAGTGTCAAAGTTGGCCAAAAAGTGGGACACAATATTGTGGGGTTACCCAGGCCTTTGTTACATCAATCATCTGCTCCTCAATAGATTACAAACACACTTACAACTACCATCCTACATGATATATTTGTGAGATGGCTATTATATAGAATTTAATAAAAATCCCTAACCTCCTCAAAATAGATTGAATTGTTCCTATCAACTCCAATCATTTCGAATTATTTTTGGTCTTTTTAATTATCCATGCAAAAAATTTCCCAACACTAGTTATCTATGCTGAAATTGTTCATGGTAGTGAAGAAAAACATCCATTTAGAATTTCATCTATGCTAAAACTATTCATAGTAGGTTTTCTTAAATTTAGAGTGTTCCCATGTAAATTTTTTATTATGAAAAAACCATAGTTTAGAATCTTTCCCTATTTTGGAACTCTTAGCAGCTAGATTTTATATGATCTTCCAATATTTTTCATGATCTTTTCTTTGATTTATTTGTAGGCCCCAATCTTCTTGTTCTGATGCCAAATGTGAATTTTGAAAATAGAGAAAAGTTCAAAATTGCAAAAATAAGCACAATTTGATTTTACACAAAAATAATTCTTCTATTGATCTAATTAGTTACATATTGCCTCAATACATAGGTCATTGATTACATTAATCATCTACTCCTCGATACATTCTAAACAAACTTGCAACTATATTCCATCCTTCATGAAATAGGAGAGGGATGTCTATCATATAGAATTTAACACAAATTTCCCGCCTCCTAAAAATAGATTAAACTGTTCTTATTAATCACGCATTTTGCATGATTGGAGCTCCTTTTATTATTTTTCCTTAACATTAATTAACAATGGTAAAATTGTGCATGATAGTGAAGAAAACATCATTGCATAATAGTAAAGCTCATGCATAAATTATTAATAGAAACTTAAGACAATGCATTGATCATGTAAGGAAAAACATGATCTATCATGTAAATATAAATTAAATTAAAATTGATCTTAATACCTAATCTTGTACGGTTGTTTAAATAAGTTTTCTTAAATTTAGAGTGTTCCCATACAAATTTTTTATTATGAGAAAATCATAATTTGAAATATTTCCTTATTTTAATAGAATGGTAAAAGAAAAATGACTAGAAATAATGAACAAAACAACATAAATTATTAGTTCTTGTCAAGAGAACTCTAGACAAGGGACTGAATTTAATAATATTGATATAAATTTAATATGACTACTTAAAAATAAATAGACAATTGAAATGTCAATTGAACAAACAATTTTTAAATACGCTCAAAAATTATTAGTTCCTGTAAAAAGAACTACACTCATAAATTATTAGTTCCTGTCAAGAGAACTGTAGACAAGGGACTCAATTTAATAATATTGTTATAAATTTAATATGCCTACTTAAAAAATAAATAGACAATTGAAATGCCAATTGAACAAACATTTTTTAATAAATATGCTCAACAGTGAAAAATAAACTAAGCAGCCCATGAACATTTGCCCAGCCCATGAGCATTTGCCCTGAGAAAACTGCACATGCAATGCCAGTTTATTATGCAAACGAGAAGAAACTGTTGAAAACAAGAAGAAAAATCTGTGAAACAGTTGACCATGCACGCGTTCAAAAACGTCCTCGTAATTATTCAGCTCGTGTTAGACATATCACATTAGCTGGAAAAATAAATGAAGGAGACGCTGGAACGATGAGTAACTAAGCACAAAAGAAACAATAAGTTAAATAAAATATAGGGTTCAATCTCAGAAATTAATCCTTAAAGGAAGAAACTTATGGAATCCTACATATGTTTAGGCATAGTTGAAGCTAAAATCAATAAATTATCATTTTGCGCTCTTTCTGATGCAAATAAATTATGGCGGATTGGGACATTTGTCCGGTGTACTATGAAAAAATACCTTATGGAAAGTCCAAACGTTCACATGGAAGGGACGGCTGCAACTGCCACTTTCCCAAGGCTTTTGGAATCTACGAGCTGGCGAAAATGGACCACCTTTAGGACAGGTCCCCATGGGAGCATGTTATTGTTTAGCGTATTTTGGATAATAGTCATTTTTCATGAAGTTGATGATTTCATGAATATTTAATTTATTTATTTATTTCTAAACAGTCATCTTGAATCTTATTTTACGAGTCATCTTGAATCTTATTTCTGCACCATGTTTATATTTGAATAATCTGACAGCTTTTGGGATTGCAATGTCCAGAGAGTTCTCTTGTATTATGGTAGAGGCGTGAGAAAGGGGAAACACCCATAAAAATGGAAACCTTTCAATACAGAGAAAGGTAAATCTGCACCAATTTGTAAGCTTAGTTTAGTCAATTTGTTTTCCCAGTCTTAGATGTATTTCTATTTCAATTTTAGCTTTGTACGGAAAGAATTGTTTCAACCTGTTCGCTATATACCTTCAGTTTTTTTATTGAATTTTGATCTATATTGCTCATTATGTTTTATGTTCAAACAGGATATCGAAGTCGAGGAGGAGTTCGACAGTGGAAGGCTTGATCGTGGTCTTTGTACTTTTCCTCCTCCCCACCTCGCTTGGTGTCCAAGCCCACACAAATTTTACCTTCAACCAATTCAATGCGTCTAGCCTCCAATTGTTTGGGAATGCTTCAGTGCGGTCCCATTCCGTCTCCCTTAATCAACCAACTCAGTCTACTATTGGCCGTGCTTTCTATCGACATCCTGTGCGTATGAAAAATCAGAATTCGACTTTGTCTTTCAGCACAAGTTTTGTGTTTAGTATTGTTCCTTCTGCAAATTCACGGAGTGGGGCTGGTCTGGCCTTTCTAATGACGCCCCACAGGTCTCCAGACGGATTTATAGCAGGTCAGTACCTTGGCTTGATTAACAATTTATCAACAATGGGAGAGGCATCTAATCATCTGTTTGCAGTCGAGTTCGACACAATGAAGAACTCGGAATTGAGGGACATCAACGACAATCATGTTGGTGTGGATCTCAACGACCTCATATCTGTGGACTCTAAGGCTGCGGGCTACTGGATTAACAGCAGCCAATTCCAGGAATTGGATCTCAAAAGCGGACAGAATATTCAAGCTTGGATTGATTATGATTATCTACAAAGCGAGCTCAAAGTCACCATCGTGGAGGCTGGTCTTGACCGCCCACAAAAACCACTGTTACATTTGAAAAATATATCCCTGTCCAACTTTCTGGAAGAGGAAATCTATGTTGGTTTTTCAGCAGCTACGGGACTCATGGTTGAAGAGAATTACATCTTGGCCTGGAGCTTTACAACAAACGGAACTGCCCCGGCTTTGAATATATCTAATCTTCCATCCTTTATACACACAAAATCCAAGAGCTCAAACTCCAGAATGATATCCGGCATTAGCACAGCTTGCGTTATCGTCGTGCTGGTGGTGGTGGCAGCATCAGTTGTGCAGTTGAAGGAAAAGCAGTACAGAGAGTTTATGGAAGAATGGGAAATGGAGTATTGGCCTCACAGGTTTAAGTACAAAGACCTACATACTGCAACTAAGGGTTTCCGACACGAACGGCTTTTGGGATCCCGTGGCTTCGGGCAGGTATACAGAGGAGTCCTTCCCACAAACGGCCTCCAAGTTGCTGTGAAATGTATCCTTCGACAAACCGATGATGGGGTGAAAGAATTCATAGCAGAAATCTCTAGTCTTGGTCGGCTTCAACATCGAAATCTTGTGCAGATCAGAGGCTTCTGTAGGCGGCAGAAGCAGCTATTTATTGTTTATGACTACATGCCAAATGGGAGCCTGGACAAGATGATAATCGGAAACCCAAAGAAGATTCTCGACTGGGAGCAAAGGTACAGAGTGATCAGAGACGTGGCTGCAGGGTTGCTGTATCTTCACGAAGAGTGGGAGCAATGCGTAGTGCACAGAGACATCAAGTCCAGCAACGTTTTGCTGGACTCGGAGCTGAACGGAAAGTTAGGGGATTTCGGGCTTGCTCGTCTGTACGAGCATAACCAAAGCTCGCACACTACTCGTGTGGTAGGAACACTGGGGTACATCGCACCGGAGTTCGTACAGACAGGGAAGGCGAGCCCCGTCACAGATGTGTTCAGTTTTGGTATTTTTATGGTGGAGGTAGCATGCGGAAGAAGACCAGTGGATCTATCCCTCCCATCTGAACGAATAGTTCTAGTGGATTGGGTGAGAGAGTTGCATGGCAGAGGCAGTGTGATGGATGCAGCCGACCCAAATCTTGGTGGGCAATATGCTGAAGGTGAGATGGAGAGAGTGCTAAAACTGGGTCTGATCTGTTCGAATCCTCAGCCAGAAGGAAGGCTTGGGATGAGACAAGTTTTCCAAATACTCAAGGAAGAAGCTGCAATACCAGGTTTTGAGTCTCCAACTTATTTGGATACAGCATTACTCGGCAAAGCTTCGAACTCTTTTCCATATTACAGTAGCAGCACAGATGCTTCCATTTCCAAGTCAAACTAGCTTTGTGGGGCTTCATGGTCCTATTGTAACTATTTAGACCTTGCCCTGCACCAATATGTAATTTATAGTATATGAAGGCAATTTATGTATTGGTGCATTTTGGAGACTGGATAGCCATTTCCTTCCTTTAGTTTATAATATCCTGAGAAACGAGTATTTATATAAAATATATAATTTCAATCTTTCTGCAGTTTCATGTTTCTATTGTAACTTTCCTTTAGTCTATATTGCTTTCAGATGCAGTCATTTGTATAAAATACATATATATTGTGTAATACAGCTTTTAATGTTTACCATCCTGTTAATTGAAATTTATTTCTATTATAGTTTGACATCATTAAAATGTTGATGACTTATTAAGAAGTGTTGTTTTTTAGTCCTTGCCTATTATTGACAGAGACTGATGTTTTCGGTTGCTTAAATTCTATTAATTTGCTTTTGAAAACTGTGTCAATTTACAAGACTATGATTTTCTTTAAAGTTTGCGACATTAATTATTAAAGTAGAATTTTTTATTACTTTTCCTAATTTCTTATTAGCCACTAACATTTTTCTTGAGAGTTGTGTGATTTCTTAATAAAAATATAACAAATAAAAAACCAACCAATGAATAGTGAAGAGAAGAAAAAATTTGAAGTATTCCTAATCTTTTGTTTGATATACGTTTTTTTTTTAAAATTATGTAATTTGGACAATTAGCAGTGCCAGAACAAAGCATGAACATGGTACTTGGTACTTCTTAAATGTTGCATTTAAGACTACAACTAGCGATAGTGAATGTAAAGTTAAAAGAATTAAATAAAACAGCTCCCATTCATAGTTTTCGCAAAATGCAGAGTTAACACTTTCGAGAAGATTCTCTGAGAATTGTTGCGGACAAAGGTTATAATCCATTCCAGAATCTCCCGATAAGTGAGTATATTTAAAAAAAATATTTTTGTTCTTTTGGGTCATGATTAAGATACAATGATGTAAACAATGATGCACTGAGTTTCCTATGGTTGGAACTCTTGACTAATTGGTTCCAATTGATTAATTAATTTTGAAAAATATAGAAATTTTTTGTTGTTTTCTATGGATTTTCTCTTTTGTAATGACATTCATACAATGATCCAAATGCAATCTTTGTTGGCCGAGTAAAAACTCCAACCAAAACTTAAAACATCTATGAATTTACAATGCCAAACAGATCCATAATTTATTTGTTCATTGTTGAAAATTGTGGTTGTCAATTTTCCCACATAATTTCCAGGTCTCACACAAGCTTTTATACATGCCTCACTACAGTACTATAATCAAAGAATATTTCCCATTAATATCGGGCATTAAAAGGGAAAAATCCCTGAGGAACCTTAGAATGAAAATCTATATATGTCAGTTGTAGAGGCAGAGTTAATATTGTGACTAATTCTCTACCAGACTGCAAGACAACCTGTTTCACATGCATTTTCCACACTGACATAGAAGCATTGTACATCTCCTACACCTGGCACCTGCACAAAAAACAACACACACAAAAGAGAGCCTCTAAGATTTGGTCCACTGACCTAAAAATTAAGAGAATTTGAACTTAGTCCGAGATGAAAACTTGTGGGAGATTGATAGGTCGCCTGTGCAAAGACTCAGATTGTGAAAAGATTGGCTTGTTAAAAGGTGGTGATGCTCCTCACAAAATTTTTCTTATAGTCTTGCAAATCCATCTCCAAATATTGTATTAGAATTCTCAGATTCTTGAAGAAACAGGTGATGAAAAAAAAAAAGGGGAAATCTGGGTGAAATTTTATATTTAAATTTTTTATGGGCAATTCTTGGTAGGAAACTACTTACGGGTATCCTCATTTATCATCCCATAAATTTTCCCCATTGTAGATTTTTTTTATCTTGGTAGGTAAAAAATGTGGGTGCGACATAGAGAATGAAATCATCGTCCTTCTAACTATTATGCAGTACCTAGATGTAGTATTGGTTTATTGCTCTCTTCCTAAAGAGCTTCCACTCGGTTAAATTTGTGGATGAAAAAGTTAAATTTATGGATAATAATTGCAATCTTTACCAACTCATGTGTATGGAGCCATAGAAATTAATTTTTAACCCTATAGAAGTACAACCTTTACCACTATCCCAATAATTTATAGCTACAATTAATGAAATTCCTAAATCTATTCATAAATTCTATAGAAGGGCACAATGATAAAAGAATTTGCATTTACCATATTAAAATCCCATATATTTATATCCATTAACTGATACTTCAGAATTATAAATCATTCAACATTTGTTTAGAACATTACCAAAACAACTACTTTAGAAGGTTGTAACACAGTTTACCATGGTATTCAAAAATTTGTTTGCATTGGACCTAATGCTCACTAATAAAAGATGTTGTCAAAGGTATACATTTTGAATTTGTTGACATGGGTGTTTGGGTGATACGAGGAAAGATAGAGAAAGAAACATAAGATTAAAGAAGCACAGTCTGAAGAAGGTATGCAAAGATGCAAACTCTAGTTTTGGCAATATGTCTTGCAAAGTTCAAGAAAAAAATGTTGAAAAACACATATTAGTATCACAATAAGTAATTGCAACCAACCACTAATATTTAAAACTCAACATCAAAGATTGAGAAGGTTGTGATATCCTTAAATTGGGAAACAAGGAGAACTAGTAGAGAAAGGTAATGTTGGAGAAAGGTAAAAGCTTAGTTGCAGATGATGGAGAAAGAGTAGTTTTTATTTTTTCTCAAACTGAAGGCCCGATCTATATTTTCTATACCCCACTTATATCAACAAAAACAACTAAATATACAGAAACAAGGAAAAAATAGGCAGCACAAGAATAATAGGAAAGCAATTTGTGCTCTTTTGGACAAAGTTGGATAGTTAACATTCTGCTCATTTTTGGGTTTTTTCTTCTTCTCGGTTGACGTGTTGCTCTTTGACCTCTACTTGCAAAATAAAATTCACAAAAACCAAAATCACTAAACAAATTCAATGGAATGCATCAAAGCATGAGACTACAAACATAACAAAGTCATATGCAGATAATTTTATCTTTGAAGTTTCTTACACAAGCTAAACAAGAACAATGTATTAGTTTATTGGTGATTATTAGGATTGGTTTGAAGTTTTGAAACAAAAAAACAACTGTCCAATATAGGTCAACGGTATAATAAAATAGAAACCTTTCTCTACCTATAAGTGTCTCCTTTAAAATTACAAATGACCATTCAACATTTAAAATCTAATTTCTTCCATGAACTTTTAACCCACACTTTAAAATCAAAATTCGAAATAAATTGTTGTAAGAAATTTTAAATATATAAATATTCACAGAAATTTGTTGCAGATATTTGTTTCACAGTTTTATATCTATCACTTGATCATTGATTAGTGAGAGATCAGAAGCCAAGACCACTCTCTTTGGAAATGAAATACCCAAATGAAATAGAGACAAAAAATAGAGACCTTTGCAGAAGTAAAAGTTTTTTCGGATAAAAATCCTTAGATTAACTAAGATATCATGAAATAAAGCATGAATATGCAGAATTTAGAAACTGATAAAATAAGAACAAAATTTAGCACATAAAAACTCCAGAGAGATAATGCATGAGATACACTAGAATCTTAGAAATTTTGGAATATTGAATCTTAAAGCTTCCGTGGATAAAATTAAGATGTTGAGCCTTAATATTAAGGTAAACAATATTTACTTTCTGATTGTATCAAACTCTGTTCCATATTGGTATGTGTAATTTCCCGAGTGTTGCTATAATGACAAATAAATTAGAATGTACAAAGTACAAACCAATTCAATTCTATGTATTCCAGTTATTGAAAGGAATATGACTAATGGTCAATTCTGTTTCTTGCATTAATTCTTTCATTCTGAGCAACATTCAAATATTATCTATCATTGGCAAACATGAATCGGTTTGATAAAATTGTTGAGAAGAGAAACTGAAACTTTTTGGGAAAGATTCTGTAAGGACTATTTTAGCTCAAGATGTCTAATTCTAAAGGGAAACTATTGGACTAATATTGATACACACGTATCTTTAGGAAATTGAATGAATCTAATCAATTTGCTCACTAGATTTGAGGAAAAAAATTGAATTCTTATTATTAATAGAAATACTTGATGATTAATTTTGTAGGGAAAAAATAATTCAATCTCTGATATGATTTATGACCAAGTAATCCAAAAAAAAAACCATGTGGAAGACTTACTGATTGGCAAATAAAAAAAATGAAAAACCTTTTCTAGTAGTCTTTTGTCCACAAGAGAAGCTGTGTGGAGGACACAAATCTCACCAAGAATCAATTATTAATACCTATAGATGACTCATTTTAAAGGAAAAAATGCCAAGTTTATCTCTATCATAAAGGATTATGGAAGGGTCAAATCTGTAAAAACTAAAAAGGTTTGCTATCAATAATAAATTTAACATTACCGAAGAATTTCTAAGATTCTGGTGTATCTCATGTATTATCTAACATATTAATTGATTATCAAGAGTTGAGTTCTAAGCTTGAAATATTTTTGGTTTTGTCTTATTTTCTATATTGTTCAGTTCAAAAGTCTAGTTTGGTTTTGGGTCGTTATTTTTCTCAGTCCTGAAATACACACAAATCTTATTGATAAACTTTAGTGGCATGACTGTTGCCATTGGAAAATAGGGGAATTCTGATAATTTAATCATTATAAAAATACACATACTCTTATTAAGAAAGTGGTATTACTACTATCGAGAAAGAGGTGTACCTTAATGCTTCTAGCATTATAGAGAGGGATTTGCAATAAGTGGTTCTTCAAGCATCCTGAAGGTAGTTAACAGTGAAAATAGGGGACCAACACCTAGTACAACAAAACAGACACAAACCCTATTTCTCATATTACTGCAATTTCCTTTCAAGATAATCATAATAAAGAGGAAAAATACTAGATTTATCAGAAACAAAAATAATAAAACTAGGTCAAGGAAAAAAAAGAATGCAACTTATTCCTGAAACACCACCAGATCTTCTGACACATTCCTCGATCGAATCTCGTCCTTGTAAAGTAGGAAAATCCAAATGATCCCTCTCAGTGGTTTTGAAAAGACTATGAAGCAGTTTTGATTTAGAATCAAAGGCAGGAATAGATTTTGTCCAATGCTAATGGACTCTGGCTAATACAAATACTGTATAATTCAGATTGCATGGAGTCATTACCCTTCCATAAATGAATTGTGTGTGCTTCTAGCTTATGCGTTGATTTAAGCATTTTCAAGATGGTTTAATGTAGGTAAAAAGTAAATGTGGGGAGGTGGAGATCACAGCCTGCTTCGTACACTTGTTGGAGGCTTTCCATGCGAAAATGGGAAATGCAGATGAAAATTAAATTTGGGTAGGTGAGATGTCCATGATTAAACAAGCAGAGGTATGGGAGACTCAACCGAAAGAATGATGAAAAGAAACCTGCAAACACAGTGGCATAGAGAGAGGAAACTGCAGACAGAAGGGCATCGCAGAGGGAAAATCATAACGATAAGCTGGACATGAAACTATGTGATGGTTTGACAAAAAAAATGCTCCTCAAAAAATAGCTCGTTAAACCAATTTTAGGCGTAAGATAGTGTGATAATTTTCCAGTAGAACCGTGCACAAGTTTCCCCACAAGGGAAGCCTATCGGCTTAATTTTATATCATAGATATAAAAATAAAAAAATAAATATTAATATATCAATTTAATTAATTTAACCATAAAACCAATAAATATTAATTATGCAGTAGGTGGTAACTCCATATCAGATACTAGAGTGAAAATCACCCGTGGCTATCCAGCAAATTATATGCTTTTTAGTTGGCTGTTAAGACGATTCCATGAAAATCGATCTCCTTGGTAAGTCTTTATATTTATTCCCTTGAAAGGTACACTTTGACGTATTACACACGGGTACACGCGCTCTTATTCGATTGGACCCCGTGGAAGCAGCTTTCACAACATATGGTCTTTTCTATTTTGCTTTACTTTGGTATCCCAATAACCTGATAGCTTTCGGGATTCCAATAACCAGACTGCCTGAGAAGGGAAAACGCGAAAAAGAAATGGAAATTTTACAATACACAAAAAGGTAAATCTGTATCATTTTGTAAGCTGGATTTAGTCATTTCTTCTCCCCGTTCATAGGTGTATTTTATTTCAATTTTGGCCTCTACGGAAAGAATTATTTAAACATGTTGCCCATCTTCCTAAAGTTTTCTTAACAGGATATCGAAGCGGAGCTTGAGCTCGACAGTGGATGCCTTGAGCCTGGTTCTTCTATTTTTCCTCCTCCCCACCTCGCTTATTGCCCAAGCCCACACAAATTTTATCTTCAACCATTTCAATGTGTCGAACATCGAATTGTATGGGAATGCTACAGTGCACTCCAATGTCATTTCCCTTAATCAACCATCAGAATATAGTATGGGCCGTGCTTTCTATCCACATCCTGTGCGTATGAAAGATCCTGGTTCTCTCAATTCTACTTTCTCTTTCAGCACAACTTTTGTGTTTGCCATTGTTCCTTCTTCAGCTTCACAAACAGGGAATGGAATGGCGTTTATTATGACGCCCTTCAGATCTCCAGAGGGATTTCTACCAGGTCCCTACCTTGGGTTGATTAGCAATTTATCAGTTATGGGAGATTCCTCTAACCATCTGTTTGCAGTCGAGTTCGACACATTAAAGAACTTGGAATTTGCGGATATCGACGCCAATCACGTTGGTGTGGATCTCAACGAACTCATATCTGTAGACTCTAAGGCTGCGGGTTACTGGATCAACAGCAGCCGATTCCAGGAATTGGATCTCAAAAGCGGACACAATATTCAAGCTTGGATTGATTATGACCATCTTCTAAACGAGCTCAAAGTCACCATTGCGGAGGCTGGTCTTGATCGCCCACAGAAGCCACTGTTATATATGAAAAATATATCCCTGTCCAACATTTTTGAAGAAGAAATCTTCGTTGGTTTCTCAGCAGCTACGGCAACTATTTATGCAGAGAATTGCATCCTGGCCTGGAGCTTTGCTACAAACGGAATCGCTCCATCCCTGAATACAGCTAATCTTCCATCCATTGTACACACAAAATCGAAGAGCTCAAACTCCGGACTTATAGCTGGCCTTAGCACAGCTTGCGTTGTCCTTCTAGTGGTGGTGGCAGCATCACTTCTGCTGTTGAAGAGAAACCAGTACAGAGAAGCTATCGAAGAATGGGAGGTGGAGTATTGGCCTCACAGGTTCAAGTACAAAGATCTACATATTGCAACCAAGGGTTTCCGAGAGGAAGAACTTTTGGGATCCGGAGGCTTCGGTAGGGTATACAAAGGTGTACTTCCCACAACCGGTCTCCAGGTAGCGGTGAAATGTATTCTTCGAGAAACCGATGATGGGGTGAAGGAATTCATTGCAGAAATCTCCAGTCTTGGTCGACTTCAACATCGAAACCTTGTGCAGATAAGAGGCTATTGCAGGCGGGAAAAGCAGCTATTCATAGTATATGACTACATGCCAAATGGTAGCCTGGACAAGCTCATATTTGGAAAACCAGAGAAGAGACTAAACTGGGATGAGAGGTACAGAGTGATAAGAGATGTGGCTGCAGGGTTGCTGTATCTTCACGAAGAGTGGGAGCAATGCGTAGTGCACAGAGACATCAAATCAAGCAACGTTTTGCTGGACTCGGAGCTGAATGGAAAGCTAGGGGATTTTGGGCTTGCCCGTCTGTACGAGCATAATGAAAACTCGCAAACTACTCATGTGGTTGGAACGCTGGGGTTCATCGCACCGGAGTTCGTAGAGACAGGAAAGGCGAGCCCCGCCACAGATGTGTTCAGTTTTGGTATTTTTATGTTGGAGGTTGCATGCGGAAGGAGACCTGCTGATCTCTCCTTCCAATCTGAAGACATAGTTCTGGCAGACTGGGTGAGAAAATTGCATGGCAGAGGCAGTGTGATGGTCGCAGCCGACCCAAATTTTGATGGGCAATATGATGAAAGTGAGATGGAGAGAGTGCTGAAACTGGGTCTGATCTGTTCCAATCCTAAGCCAGAAGGCAGGCTTGGCATGAGACAAGTCATCCAGATACTTGAAGAAGAAGCTCCACTCCCAGATTTTGAGTCTCCGTTTCATTTGGATACGAGTGCACCCAGCAGTTCTTGGACCTCTCTTCCATTTTCCAGTCGCGATACACACGCTTCCACTTCCAAGTCAATTTCTCTTTCTGGCGGTGTTACTTCATAAGATCGATCTGTGTGTCGCTTCTTGGTGCTATTGTAGCCATCTTGTTAGTCTGGAATATTCAGGGAATATTCAGGGACGCAAGTATTTGTATAGAATCCACAATCACTGTTTAGTAGGTATAGCTTTTCACATTAGCATTGATTTTGTTAGAATTCGGTAGTTTCTTTTCAATTTCGAAACAGTCCATTTCCTACTTGACTTGTTAAAATCGTTTACATGACTTTACTTTTGTTCTAACGATAAAAATCTCCTCCTTTCCTTATCAGATTCCACCCACTGCTTGAAAGTTCACATACTTTATTAGAAAAAAACAAAAAAATAAAAATCTTGCCGACTTAGGTCTTCGACTTCATGTGATTGCTGAACAGCATTACCCATGTAACTAAGGACAGCTGTAACTTAAAAAGACTTTTGATGTTGATTCGTAGAATATAATAATTAAGAGTCTTAACCATCATTGTCATTCTTGGAATCTTGCTCGTCCTTCCTACATCGCTACAGTGTGCAAGTCTACCCAATATTTATGTTTAATTAATTCACCCGACCTGCAAGCAGACCTGCGGTAAATTAATGTGCAAGTTTACCGAACATTTATGTTGAATTAATTCACCCGACCTGCAACGGACCTGATCCGTGTTTTTCTCCTTGCTAAATAGTCTCTTGCATAGCCACTTTCTCTGCAAGTTCTATGACGTCGATAATATAGCTGATCTAAATATTACCATTTATACACCGATGTAAATATTGACGTTAATAACTTTTGTTGATTTTATTAATTTCATTTGAAATTAATTAGTGTAGAAACTTCAAGATCACTATTAATTATCTATTTTTCTCATAAATTAATTAAATAAATTATTATTTATCATTTATCATTGATTAATTATTTTTTCACTAGTTAATCAATTAAATCAAATGAACTATTAAAATAAATGAAGCAATTGTTATCTATTAATTTATGAAATTGATTCTAGTAAGAATAGTGAACAATGTGAATATTAGATGTCCTATTTATGCTAATACTTTGGATATACTATGTAGTAACCCAATCCTTCTAATCCAAAATACCATAACCATTTTTGTGTTATTAATTTTCCTGAAGTTATTAAGTGTTCACTCATTGTTAGACATCTTTCCATACGATATCATACACAATTGACAACTAACCAAATGGATTAGACATCCATCTATCAAACATGATTGGCATCCATCCATCAAACATGGTAGGTAACATAATGTTCTAGCTAGAGACTCAAACTTAGGGATAGCCCATTGCTCTAAGTTCTTGGAGACTATGTTCCCTAATATAAGAGCACCGAGCTCATCATCTTCAAGAATATGTATATAAATAGCTTGAGTTCTACCTTGGAATTCAGCTTAAAGCCTTGAAGAGTCAAGTGAAGGAGTTCAAATGTTGTGATTTTATTGCCTTCAAAATTTTTAGAGTTATGTTAATTTAAATTGTTATTTTTTCAATTTTTCAATGTGGTGTTTGGATGAGAGATTCTTAGTTCTTGTTGATAATTGATGCATACTTTTTATTGGGTTAAAACACACTTTAAAATGCCTATTTTGTATTATTCGTGTGCTTTTAAGGACCTTAGTTATTTACCTAAGGATTAGGCATGCTTTGGAAATTTTATTTAACATATGTTGAGCTTTGAAATCCTTTTTAGTGGCATTTTAAGTTGGTGACAAAAATCAAGAGTTGAGAGATGAAATGGATGATGTTTCATCATCATCTGTCACCCTCTAGAGTTTGTTGAGGTTGGTTGGATGAATAGATACCTCCCATGACTCATCCATTTCGGTTTGCATATGGAAGTTTCTTGAAAGGAAGAATCTCTCAACTTTCATGACTCATTAAGAAAATAAGAATTCTTGAAAAAGGTGAAATGTGAAAATGACAAGTGTAGTCCTCACATTAAAGGATTTTAGGGGTTGTTTTTTTGTTTCTTTTCTTTGTATAGGTATGGAAAGGTGTTCTTGTATTTGGTTAAATTTTAATTTTTTCCTTTCTATCTTCTTGTTTTAATAGATGCTACTTTTGATTTAGAAATTTTTTATTTAAAGACAAAGAAGATAAACTCAATGGATTTGAAGAGGGAAGAAGCAATGTGAAGTCAAGTGAATTTTTAACATTGAAAATGGAGGATGTTCGAGCCCATACAATTAATGTGCGAAAGTTAGTCTTATGAAATTTTGAGCACTCTTCAATTTTTGAGGCTCACCCCTAAAATTAATATTAATACAAAGAAGTTACTCTTACATTATATTATGACCTCAATATTTTTAATCCAATAATTTCTATTATATATTTTATTTTTATTAAATAATGTATCTAAAGTTTATTCATATCTGAAAAAAATCCACAAAAGTTTAATTGATTTAATAATATATAAACAATAATTACTCATTAGGTACTCAACTTTATGTAAAAATCTAGATCGGCTGAAACCTCCTTATCTTTTCATGGAAAGGTCGCCTTTAACTTATCGTACATGGGTCCAGGTTTACCTTGGAATGCGTGGGAGACTTTCAAAAATACATTATATCTTGCTTTACTTTGGTATCCGTTGCTGCACCATGTTTCTATTCGAAAAACCAGAGAGATTTCTTATATTATGTTAGAGAGGGGTTAAGTAGAGACAACACGCAGAAGGAATGGAAACTTTGCTGTTCACTAAAAGGTAAATCTGCGCCTTTTTGTATGCTCGGTTAACTCAAATTTACTTACCAACTCTCGAGCGTATTTCTCTTTCAATTTTGTCTCCTACGGAAAGAACTATTTCAACCTCTTGGCCATCTGCTTTAATTTTTCTTTTGGATTTTGATATATTGTTGGTTATTCTGTTCCAACATGATATCGAAGTCGAGCTGGAGCTCGACCGTGGAAGGCTTGGGCGTGGTCCTTTTACTTTTCCTCCTCCCCACCTCGCTTATTGCCCAAGCCCAGACAAATTTTATCTTCGACCATTTCAATGCGTCGACTATCGAATTGTATGGGAATGCTTCAGTGCAGTCCAAGGCCATCTCCCTTAATGGTCGATTGCAATTCAGTATGGGCCGAGCTTTCTATCCACATCCTGTGCGCATGAAAGATCCTGGGTCTCTCAATTCCACTTTCTCTTTCAGCACATCTTTTGTGTTTAGCATTGTTCCTTCTTCGCCTTCACGACCTGGGTTTGGACTGGCGTTTATGATGACGCCCCACAGATCTCTGGAGGGATTTTTCCCAAGTCCCTACCTTGGCTTGATTAGAAATTTATCACTTATAGGAGATTCATCTAATCATCTGTTTGCAGTCGAGTTCGACACATTAAAGAACTTAGAATTTCACGACATCAACAGCAATCACGTCGGCGTGGATCTCAACGACCTTTGGTCTGTTAACTCTACGCCTGCAGGCTACTGGATTAACAGCAGCCGATTCCAGGATTTAGATCTCGAAAGTGGGCAGAATATTCAAGCTTGGATTGATTATGATAATATTCAAAAGGAGCTCAAGGTCACCATTGTAGAGGCTGGTCTAGATCGCCCACAAAAACCTCTGTTATACATGAAAAATATGTCTCTATCCAACATCCTAGAAGAAGAGATGTACGTTGGTTTCTCAGCAGCTACGGCAATTGTTTATGAAGAGAATTACATCCTGTCCTGGAGTTTTACTACAAACGGAAGCGCTCTGCCCCTGAATACATCTAATCTTCCATCCTTCATACAGAGAAAATCCAAGAGATCAAACTCCGGACTGATAGCCGGCATTAGCATAGCTTGCGTGGTCGTCGTGCTGGTGGTGGCCGTGGGGGCAGCATCAGCTGTGCGGTTGAAGAGAAAGCAGTACAGAGAAGTTATTGAAGAATGGGAAATGGAGTATTGGCCTCACAGGTTTAAGTACAAAGACCTACATATTGCAACCAAGGGCTTCAGAGACGAACGGTTTCTGGGATCGGGAGGCTTCGGTCGGGTATACAAAGGAGTCCTTCCCACAACCGACCTCCAAGTAGCGGTGAAATGTATTCTTAGAGAAACCGATGAGGGCGTAAAAGAATTCATCGCAGAAATCTCCAGTCTCGGTCGCCTTCAACATCGAAATCTTGTGCAGATCAGAGGCTTCTGCAGGCGGGAGAAGCAGTTATTCATAGTTTATGATTACATGCCAAATGGTAGCCTGGACAAGATGATATTCGGAAACCCAAAGAAGATGCTAAATTGGGATCAGAGGTACAGAGTGATCAGAGATGTGGCTGCAGGATTGTTGTATCTTCACGAGGAGTGGGAGCAATGCGTAGTGCACAGAGACATTAAGTCCAGCAACGTTTTGCTAGACTGGGATCTGAATGGGAAGTTAGGGGATTTTGGGCTTGCCCGCCTGTACGACCACAGCAAAAACTCACACACTACTCGAGTGGTAGGAACACTGGGTTACATCGCACCGGAGCTGGTACACACAGGAAAGGCCAGCCCGTCCACAGATGTGTTCAGTTTTGGTATATTTATGTTGGAGGTTGCATGCGGAAGGAGACCTGTCGATCCCTCTCTCCAACCTGCTCAATTAATTATGGTGGAGTGGGTGAGAGAGTTGCACGCCACAGGCAGTGTGATGGATGCAGCAGACCCGAAGCTTGGTGGGCAATATGTTGAAGGTGAGATGGAGAGAGTGTTGAAATTGGGGCTGATCTGCTCTAACCGTCAGGCAGAAGGTAGGCTTGGAATGAGACAGGTTGTGCAAATACTTGAAGAAGAAGCTCCGATTCCAAGTTTGGAAGCCCCTGTTTATTTGGAGTTGAGTTCACAGAGCAGTTTTACGAAGTATGTTCCAGATTACAGTCACAGCAGTGAGGCTTCCATTTCCAAGTCTTTGAGCGGGCGATAGACTCTGCCAAGTCAGGTCAAGGTCGTTTCGTGATGGCGTGAATGTCAATGAGTATAAGATGGAAGTGGGCATAATCTGTTCCAATCGTCGCCCAGAAGGCAGGCTTGGCATGAGACAGGTGCTCCACTGGCAGGTTTTAATGCCCTGTTTAATATGGATGAAAGTTTACCCGGCAGTACTTGGAACTTTCTTCCATACTCCGTCGCAGCAGAGATGCTTCCATTTCCAAGTCAAAGTCTGTTTTTGACGGTGTCACGGAATTAGATCGATCTCTGAGTGACTTCTTGTAGCTATTGTAACTTTCTTGTTAGTCTGGAATATTTACAGATCCAAGCATTTGTACAAAATACACATTTAGTGCTTTTTAACGTTGCCATTTACTTAGAATTTGTTTGATGTATGCGCATTATTATTATTAATTTTTGTCAGGAATGTCATTGTATTCAACCTTTTTTGGTGCAGTTAATGTAGATATATTATTTAAAATTTATTTTGTTTTTGTTTTTCAGGTAGGAAGATTCAAGTCAATTATGAGTATCAATGTAGAATAAAAGATCTTATTAGTTTAGCCTTTGAATATGTAGAACTAAAATAACAGACAAAATACTATAATCTGCAATCAACTTTCTATTCTAAATAATTGTTGAAATTTTAGTAACTTTATTTCTATTGATTTATGTTGGAAACAATGAATACAAAAATAATAAGATCTTTATTTCTATTGGTTTTAGTATTTCTAATCTTAAGAGGTGCACAATAAAATGGCTTAAGGATTCAAATACCCTTTGTGATCTTTGCAATGTTGGATTTGTTTCACAAATTATTTTGAACAACATTATTTGACTTACTTCCAAATAATATTTAGGATGCGATGTGCGGTCTCAATTGCCAATTCTTAACATCAAGACATCCTTAACATTTGTTGACACTATTGAGTTAGAGTGCCAAAATAGTTGAATTTCATCCTTCACGATATTGGTTGGCTTCTTATCAAAACATGGAAGCCTCCCACCATAAGCCCATGTATCATTTTGAAGAGGATCCTCAGGTCTTACTTGTCTTACAAGTGTTCGATTGAAAGTTTTGTGATTTATGTTGAAATCAAGACAAGTTTTTCTCATAAAGCGAGCCTTTCTCAAATGGTTACTTACTAAGGAGGTTGTAATAAACCTTCGAGCGACTCTCTTATCTTTTTCCTAGCTATTCTTCTCAATAGAACTGAGAGCACTAAAAAGATTTTTCACAATAATAGCATTTCTCTCCATTTTCTCGCTCACACTAATCTTCAATTTCTTTAGCATAGGTCTCATCTTTCGTATCTTTAGCAATTGAGAAACATTTGGCATTGCTCGGTCAACGTCTTCTTACTAAAAAATTCATCAAAAAGTTTGGAAACCCATAACTAAACAGTTCTTGTTGATCTCTTGCCCTCAAGATTGCTCATAATACTCTCATCAATTTCAACTAACCATTTTGGTGTTCTTGGACGTCTTGAATTTGAAGTGTTTTCATTTCCACATAAGGGACTTCATTTCTCATGTAATTTAGATATGTATAACGTTCATTTGGTTCATCAACATTATTTTCTATGCCAATCCCAAATTGAATATCTTGTGCAACATTTGCATTACTAATCTCTATATTTTCATTCCAAGATTGAATATCATGTGCAACATTATCATTCTCAACATCTATATTTTCATTGTCAATCTCTACATTTTCATTCCCAATCTCTATATTTTCAATCCCAATCTCCACATTTTCATTCTCAATCTCTACATTATCATTTTCAGTATCTAAATTTTCATTCTCATTGTCAAAATTGTACTATATATTTTCAAATTCAATCTCCTCTTCACTTGAAATAACATTTACGGGTGGACCTTGGGCCTCACCTTCAGTAATATTTGACATACCTTGTCTCCTCTTCCTATGGTTTTCCCTATTTATTTTTTAATATTCTTCAATTTAATCTTTTGTAAGTTTTCTCTTTTGTTTATGCTTTTGACAACTATTGCTCCCCATTATACCATCAATAAACTGACCAAATATGATTTTCAAACAAGAAATTTGAGAAAAAGATGCTTCAAAAAGTGTTATTATGTTTGTTGCAGAATGAAAACCTATGAAAGTCACAGGAAAAACAAAATGTAGGGTATGTTGGAATTAAATAAATGACCCACTACCCTAACTTGTTTCAAATGTATCAAATATCATATACATATATGATATCAGATAAAAGGAAGATTAAATGTTTTTGTTGTTGGCGCCAACCTAAATTTTTTCATCATTGGTGCAATCATTTTGGCCATGTGTATCTGATATTGGATACCTCGTCTACACACACACACACACATGTATATATATCTATGTGTGTGTGTGTGTGTGTGTGTGTGTGTCTACACACACACACACACACACACTATTATATATATATGTGTGTGTGTGTGTGTGTGTGTGCATACTCTCTCTCTCTCTCTCTCTCTCTCTCTCTCTCTCTCTCTCTCTCTCTCTCTCGGTATTCCGTACATAGTGCATTAAATATATAATGCTTTAAATTTCTAATATATTTGTAGACATGCAATGCATTTGATATCTAATATATATCATTAGATATGCAAGTGCAATACATGGACGACGTATTCAATATCAGATACTTGAGGCAAAAATGTTGGTGCTAACTGTAAAAATATTTGAGTTGGCGCCTTTGCAATTTCATATTTTTAGTATTCGATCTCGGATACATATATAGTTTAGTTTATATTTTAGACTGTTAAATAAATATGTTTAGTTAGATAGCTATTTGGGAAGTTGCATTCCCATACGCAATTAATCACAAGAAAATAAGGCTTTAAAAAGCCAACGATATTGTATTGCAACCCCACTATTTTTGGAATCCAATTGAATATAAATTTGATCCTTTTGTCTCTACACTTTCAATCACAACATTTGAACTCCTTCTAACATATAACATCGCAATCTGGAAATTTAACAATTGAAATAACCTAATAGAAATTTGCTAAATCTTCCTTCTCTCCCATTGACTCTACCTAGGTTGCATAATAGGCACTACAATACTATATCCAAAGTATTAGTATAAGTAGGACATCTAATTAATACATTGTTCATTGCTCTTACTATAATCAATTTCATAAATTAATAAATAACAACTATCAGGATTCAAATATGTAGTTTTTTAGCCAAACTCATCGGCCCATGTTCATCAGTAGTGGTTTACAAGAACTCACATCTCATGAGAATGAATAGAACACTTAACACTCATTGCATCTAGGTGATGCTCACAGAGGTGAAGCACCAGGATTTCCAAGGAGGTCACCCATCGCGATACTACTCCAGCTCAAGCGTGCTTAACCTTGGAGTCTCCTCCAATATTAATCCCACTTTGGTCGCAACCCCATTTGTAAAAACTTCAGCATGTATTGTGCGTTATGAAGCATTCCATAACAAATAATAGCTATTCCATTTATTTTAACAATACATCTGGTTGAATTGGTCAACCTTAGGATTTTTTTTATAAATGATAAAGATAATTAATTAAATAATGATTTATTTGATTAATTTATGGGGGAAAAAATAGATAGATAATTGATAGCGAATTTGAAGTTATATGCTTAAAGTTAAAGTTAAGTTCAATATAAATGATTAACACATTTCGATGGGCAGCATCATTCACGCTGTCTTCCGCATGGAGCTTATGGTTCCGTTTCGTGAGTTCAACATAAATGTTGGGTGGCCTTTGTTGGTGAGCGATGTGGAAAGGACGAGGAAGATTCCAAGAATGACAATAATGTTTAGACTCATAATTAGTATATTCTTAAAATCAAGATAAAGAGTCATTTCAAGTCGAAGACTCGAGTCGACAAGATTTTTTTGTAATGGGAAGCAGATGACATTAGGTCGAATCCGATAAGGAGGTGATTTTAACGTGTGGGGAGGAGAAGATTTTAATAGTTACATCAAAATTCAAGTAAAGTAAATGGTAGTCAAATTGAAAATGAACTGTTTAGAAATAGAAAAGAAACCGACCAATTCTAATTAAATAAATGTTAACATTAAAAGCTATAGTGAACAGTGATTGTGAGTTCTGTACAAATAGAGTAGATAGGAAATAATTTTTTTTGGTTGGGATTATCCAAATATACAAAGATATTTTTAGCGATATATGTTGATTGATCAAGCTTGCTGTGCTGAATGAATAATAATAGGATGTTACTCTTCCTTTTAAATCTGGCACATGAAACTCCAAAAAAAATTACAATTGTAGTTGAAAATTTTGTAGAAATTTGGGAAACAAGTCAAAATTGTAGATCAACCTTTTTTTAAGCTACATTTTATAAGGGAAAAAATATATATTTTATCCATTTTCCATTTAACCTCAATTTTCACAATAAAAGGTTAGTATTAATAAAAGAGAAACAACTAATATAATTTGTAAATATGGTTGTATTATGAATAAATGAAGTTTTCATGTGTTGTAGATTTCCAATGTGTAAACCATAAACAAAAATAATGTTTGTTTTTCTCCTTAGATGACCCAATAACTACACATATACACTTAGCTTGAAATAAGACGAGAATACAACTAAAATATCTTTCTGGGTCCAACATTGTAGATTGTAATAAAAATTTGATTCAACCCAAAATCTAAAGTGGCAATCACACTAACAACTCGAGAAGTTAGTGCTAACCCTCTAGAAAATATTTACAAGAAGATCAAGGATATCAACGTTGATATCATCAGGAAAAATGAAGATTTAGCTCAATTTCTGTAGTCTTCTTAGGGTTTTTTTTACCCTCTTTTTTGTTGTTTTGTGGCATTTGGGTCTTGTCTGGTTCTATTATGGTTTATCTTTTTGACATGATGATTGTGTTTGATGTTTAAACTTGGCTTTTTGGTCCCTGTAAAACTAGTTTTCCTCTAATAAAAACCAACTCGAGAAGTTAGTCCAAAATAGTCCACAAATGTCATCAAGAAGATAACTTGGGCATGGAGATGTAAAGAGAAATACAAAACAATATTTATACCTACTTTTGGTTGTCACAGTGGTGGAAATGATTATATAATTAGTTTTTATTGTGGAGGTAGATGTGCCTAGTCCATATGTCATTATAGGTGCTACTTATTTTACGGGGGTGTGATAATTAGCACTTGCTTTCACATGATCTCACATTAAATTTTTGGCTTGTTTCTTTACATTCAATGTTATTTATATCACCAAGAAAATTAATCAGATGACTATATTATTATACACAACTTGTCTATGTTTGATCTACATGTCATATATTATTCATATACATAATATGTTTTTTTTTCTATTCTTTAGTCAATAAGAAAATAAGGGATATTTGAGCACAGGACTCATGGATGTGTAATTTGTACCATATATGATTTTCAAGCCTAATATTGTTATTTAATTAATTTGACTTCAAATAATTTCAACTTGAGTTACTAGGGCTCTAGAACTTTGTGAGTTTATTTTGGTGTTCTTGGAAAAAATCATACTTCATATTGAAAGAAATCTACACCTTACATTGTTGGGTTATTTGAGTACAAAGTTTGGGCGTGCCTTGAGTGCTCATACACTACACATTATTGGGTTATTTGTATGACATTTTACGATTTCTTGAAATGGATCTACATCTAATTTTTTTTGGTTATTTAAGTTAGAAGTTCCAATGTCTCTAAAAGGGATCTACATCATACATTTCTTATTTGTATGATATATTTGTGTGCTTCGAGAAGGGAATACACCTTACATATTCAAGTATTCAAGTTATTTGTGCAAGAAGTTTTGATGTTTCTAAAATGAATCTACACCTTATATTGATGAGCTATTTTATGGAATATTTGGGTGTTTCTAGAATGAATCTATGTAATACCCTCCAAGATGACTATACTTTTCATTTCAGGATTGTACATTTTGATATTATTATGGATGGACTATATGCTTATGTTTATTTTTCATTCTAGGTTAGACCTAGATGATGATATGCTTCTCCGACACTTTGATGTATTTATTTATGGTTATTATTTTCTATGCATATGGATTTAGGAAATAGATATATTTTGGTTAAATGATCTGATTATGAAGACTAACCCAATGCTTAGGATGCTAATCCTCATTTATGATGATGTCACACGTGTTATGTGTATATATATCTAATATGTTTTCATGATTCAGGATGAATTCGTAGTTACTAATATAGCTGAGGTCCACACGAGGTATTGATCCTGGTCATCTATCTACAATTTCTTCTTCTATATGTATATCTATGCACATGTATTTCTGCTCTGTGATGCAGGCTGGCAGGTGTCAAACATCGACTCCACCTGGCTTCACAGGTCTGAGCATTCCCTCAAAATCCTCGATCATTGATGTTGTTACAGATATAGTACCAAGTTCTCGCAAGAATAAACCTACCCTTGGTCCTTTTCTTATGATCCTTTGCACTTGGGTTGGGTACTCTTGAGTTAGTCCTATATATGTTTCTCTTGGCTTGGTGGTAATTTGTTTTGTTATCTGGATAACTTTGCTATCTTAAGTTGGTTTGGAACTATTGATCCATAGAACTTGTTTGAGTATAGGTTTATGTGTGTGGTAGTTCTCTTTCAGCAAGGATTGAATGTTATATCTTTTATAGAAGGATAATGTGTATGAGTAAGTAATATGGAAATAAAATACCTTATAATAAGTTTTATAAAGTGTATTCATAAATTAATGTTTTCTTATGAAATAATAATTAAATAGGTATATGTACACATAGGTATATGCGTGTAGACATATGCATATGTTTGTATATATATAATGATATAAATTAGGGTAAGTGCACAAAGATGGGGGACCTAAAAGGGGGTATAAGATGCCACTTTTTTCTGAAATTAGAAAATTGTGAACTTCAACAAGAAATTGAGGATAGTTACACTCAAAATTTTAAAATGTGATGAAAACAAGAGTTGTTCTACTCCGAATCTAGTTTCTAAACTACTAATTTATTTTAAAATTGGTGGAGATTAAGGACCTCAAAAGGGGAGCACAAAAAGTGGTCCTATTTTTGGTGAAAAAACATAACATAGCATCTGGTGTGCTCCCCCTAAAATGTTAAATTTTTTGAAAAAAAATTAATTGCTCTAGTGAGAAATTAGCTAACACCAACTAGTTTATCCCAGATTTTTCTACTAAATTTTTGATGAAATTGTGATTTTTTTCCATTTTCCGAAGTGGACACATTCTGAAAACATGAAATTTATGTGTGCTCCCCCTAGAAATAATTGAAAACTAATTGAAAATCAATTTTTTTTTTTTTTAAGTGTGTAGAATGGAGTCTAGTTTTTGAAAATGTATTTTTTTTCAAAATTTGATGAACGAGCCAAAATCTAAGCCCAAATGAATACACGTTGATTTTTGACAAAAATCAGACATACTTAGAAAAGAAATTAGAGATGAAAAGCTTAACATAATGAGAATTCAAAATAAATTACATGGTTAGATAGCTATCAGAGAGATTTGCAATATGATGTCGCCTGATTTTATCTTTATTGAACCACGTGCAAACCTAACGGGGAGGGGGGGTGAATTAGTGGCCTCAAAAATATTCTAATAAATCAATACAAAAACTTAGTACCACAATATTAAGCCTCTAGTTATCTTCAGTCCTACAATATGAATGCCTTCAAATAAACTTATCAAATAACTACTGCTTAGAGTTTACTATTAAACATTTCTCTTAATGTTTACCGAATAGCAGTCTTTCATTTATCAAAAAATAGTAAATTGCTTAGTGTATACAAGAAAAACACATCTCAGACCTATTTGAATCCTCCAGGCCTTTGGGTTGGAACTCCAAGGAAAATCCAAGCCTTAGGCTTGGTAAACATCAATGTCACTAAAAGGGCGTATGCCCTATATGGCATACACACTATAGGGCATACGCCCTATATTAGACACAAAATGACAAAAGGAGAGAGAGAGAGAGAGAGAGAGAGAGAGAGAGAGAGAGAGACTCTCTCTCTCTCTCTGAGAGTTCCACAAATAGTCTTCGAGAATTCCTTGGCTATTTTCCATTGTTTGCC
>MU226991.1:1530607-1543257 GCA_018584345.1 Thuja plicata
TATGCATATTATATACTTACTTTTCAATTATATTATATAGTACATATATATAAATATATCTATATTTATATGCATATCATGATTGTCTCGTCGTTTATTAAACACGAACGAACAATACTTTAACACAGAAAAAGGAGAAAACATAATGTTGATTGTTTTGGGACTGTAAAGCCATTTCATTCATCAGATAAAGATCTATGTGAAGAAGCAGAGAGTATATACAATTCATTGGAATTGATCAAGACAACAGGTCTCAAATAGTTCATTATCAGATATAGTGTATATCTGTTTTACTGAAGGTTGTAGCCTTCATCATATTAGCAGTAAGCTTTTTGGACAATGAGTCCTCACCCCTAACAAGGTTATTTGTAAAAGACTCCTAACAGGGTCTCACCCTTAACCAGGTCACTGTACTTATTGCATTGTAAAGAAAAACTCCTAACAGGGTTGCAAGATCTTCTAACAAGGATTATTATACTCAAGTACAGTTTTTTGTGGGTGCTAATTCCCACCGGGGTTTTTACCTAGTTTGGTTTCCCCGTAACCAAAATTGTGGTGTTCTATTTTTTGTTATCTTAAATGTGTATGTGCTTAAGATATTCTATAATTAATTGGAGAAAAGAATTTAACTTGCTGATAACTGATTCACCCCCCCTCTCAGTTATCCCTTGAGACTATTCCAACATTTTATTCTCCATAACTCGATCGGGTTTTGAAGAAACTAAAATAGGCTTTGCTCTGGAAGCCATAACTTCCACATATGGAGTCTAATTGAATCCGTTCGAAAAGTGTAGGAAAGATCTTGAGATGATCTAACACATTATTAACCTATGATCATCTTTAGGCATCACCATTTCTTCTACCATCCATTTGAATCAAGTAAGGTATAAAATAGTTACTCATTATTGTCCATACATGCAACATATAGGAAAATCAGTATGCTCTCTCTCTCATATTATCTCCCACTCCCAAACTCTCTCTCTCTCTCTCTCATATTGGGAGTGGGAGATAATATGAGAGAGAGAGAGGGCTTGAGAGAGAGAGAGAGCATATTGATTTTCCTATACGTTGCATTTATGGGCAATAATGAGTGTCTATTTTATACCTTACTTGATTCAAATGGATGGCAGAAAAAATGTTGACACCTAAAGATGATCATAGGTTAATAATGTGTTAGATGGTCTCAATATCTTTCCTACACTTTTTGAATGGAGTCAATCAGACTCCGTATGTAGAATTTATGGCTTCAAGAGGAAAGCCTATTTTAGTTTCTTGAAAACCTGATTGGGTTTTGAAGTACTTTTTTCTTTTCATAACTCGATCGGTTTATTTGAAATTTAGAAACCCGGTTAGGTTATGGCTTGGGAAGAGCTTTGGAAAATGATCCAAAGGCTTGGAGACTCATTTTCTCTCCGTTTTTGTTCTTTTAGACATTTTTTCATCTTGTAAGATGAATTCTCAACTTTATCTTCATCGGGTTTGCAATTTGTCAACTGCGTATCTTTATAATTTTTACCATAATATAATACGTCTTCTTAGCTTTCTAACCATATAATTTTTTTGTATTTTTCGACAACATTAGCATAGTAAACTTTAATTTTCTATACTAGTGTCTTGATTGTCCTCACATACATATGTCTACCATTTTTTTAATAAATTTTGATATACTTAATCAAATTACAAATAAATTACATATTATTGTTCTACACTTGATTCTATACACTTTAAAAAAAAAGTTTTCCTCTTTAGATTATTTTGATGCAAGTTATGCCCAATGCACGAACAAGTACCAAATTCTCATGATGCAATCACTTCAAAAAATCACAGAAAAAAAATACTCATTAGAAAATTACAAAAAATACACAAATTCTAGAGATCACTCTTACCTATCACCCTACCAAAGGGAATTAAAAAATACTTAATATAACTATATATTTTGTACCGCGCACGGAAATAGCTATGTTATATTTTCCAAAAAAATAAGAACGTGTTTTCGTGCGCGCGAGGTTTGACCCTCTTAATCTTATCGGTTTTTTAAAAAAAATTAGTGTTTTAGAAACTAGATTAAGAGTACTACAATTTTTTATTTTTACACATCTTATTTTGAGTGCATGACCCTCAAAATACTATTCCAAGATCAGGTTTACCCGATTTCAGAAAAAATGTGTCCACTTATACCCCCCTTTTTGGTCCACAACTTGGTGCACATACCCTAACAAAGGTCACTTCACAGAGAATCTACATGCAATAATCATAACGTGCATACGATATGGATTTGTTGAAGAAATAATTTAACATATTGTAAAATATTTATATTATAATTTATCATACATTTCTATTATATTTTGAGTTAATATAATTTAGATTGATATTATAAAGTTTTACTTCTTGTAATAGATTAATATAATAATTTGAAAATTGTAATGAATTCATATGTAGAAATCATCATCATGCCAAGAAAATGAGCAAAGACTCTAACACCAGAAGAACATGAAAGAGATAGAGAAGAAAAGGGAAAGAATGAGACAACTTCGTGAACACAAAAAATTGCATACCATAGAAGAAGATTTTCCTTTGGATGAGGAACATGAAACATCAATAGAAAGTAAGAGAATTGGAATTGGAAACAAAAAGGCAACAAATGAGAAACTTGCGTGCAACAAGACAATTGAATTATGAAGATGTAGGCACATCATCTATGAGTTCCCAAGTTGAAGAGACAACACCATCCAATGTTGGAGACACACCCTTGTATCATCTTGAAGGCACACCATTGTATCATGTTCAAGGCACACCATTATCTACATCCGAAGGTGTAGGCACAACATCGTGTCATGTTGAAGGCACACCATTATCTACATTCAAAGGTGTACACACAACATCTTGTCATGTTGAAGGCACACCATTAACATATCAAGTTGGTGAGGATCTATCTTTCACATCTCAATTTGAAGGCACGTCATCTTTGGTTCAAGGTACACAATTGACACATAATGTTGTTGATGTTCATAATGTTGAGGCCACTCAACAGTTGAAAACACCTCCTATAAAAATTTCTAGAAAGCCAAAATATTTGATTGATATTGATACAAACATTTTGCAACAAATGCTTGACAATATTCCCAAGTGTACTTGTCAAAGATATGCTATCCGTATTTAGAGATTATTTTTTGGGAATTTAAATATGACAGGAAGATGTCAACTATTTGTTCAAATGGTGAGAAATATAAAACTTAGGCCCATCATGAAGATTCTTGGGCTAAGAACGATGGATGAGTCAAGTGAAAAATCTATTGTAAAGAATCTAATGACTGCATATGAGAGTGTGGGTTCTACATCACGTAAAAAAGATAGTAATGTCACACGACATGTACTTACATCAACAATAGTAAGCACTCAAATGAAGAAATCTCGACTCATTAGAAAGACAAGAAAAGCATTAAAAATAAGTAGAAAGTCTCTAATGAGAGTTGTGGGAAGGCGTCAAAGAGTGGAAGATCCAAATAACAATGAGTTATGGGCATTTATTGGTAGACTACCATGGAAGGATAAATCAATTGTTGAAGCTTTAAAATCCGTGATTGAAGACTTTTGGAAGAATAACACAAGAGTATCTCCCAATCAACGAGATGTTGTAAGAAGGAGGATTGGTAGTCAAATCTGCATTCCACATTCGAAACATTTTTTGGATTCAACTCAGACACAATTCTTTGCAAAATTTATACATACGTATCCTCAATTTAAAATTAGTCAAAAATATTTTGAAATAGAAAAACCTTTTTATGTGAAGATAAATCACACACGCACAACTTGTTGTTGTAGGGTATGATGACATGCAACTAAATGAATGTTTGATAATGTTAAGTTGAAGATGATGCAAGAAATTAAATCAGTTAATGGATTATATTGTCATTGATGTCAACTTAATATCATCTATACGGTCATGTACATAATGTAGAAGACTTCAGAGAATCAATGGAACAAAGATTATGCTTTCAACAATGCATAAAAGTTAAGTATTCACTAAGTGACAGACAACACCGACGGAGTGCACACCATCGGTAAAGAAAGAGAAAAAGGTCATAGTGATACCCGACAAGCAGAAGACAGTGTTGCCTGATGAAGCAGAATCACAGGATGCCTGACGAACAGGAGATAGTATTGCCCGACGGACGGAGATCTCGAAGCTAACTAGAGTTACACTGATGGAACTGGTAGTTGTCACTGACGACGAACTACAGAATTGACTGATAGAATAGAGAGTTCAGAAAATGACAAAATATCTAGCTGGCAGAGCTTAAGGATAGACTTAACTGGTTTTTTATTTGTTTTATTTGACCACATTTAAGTAATTTATTTAAAGAAGATTTATACAGTTGGCAAGAAGATAACTACGAGATAAATCAGGAGTTAAAACCGTAAATCAAATTGGCTAGATTGTTTTTCACGTCAAGAATAAAGAATGAAGAATTAAGGAATATCATGTCTATATAAGAGACAAGTATAATTCATTTTCGTAAGCAATCAGATACACGGAAGGGGAGTGAATAGAAAGAGGATGCTAAAGAGAAACTGGTGAAGGATAAACTTCATACAGTCCTGATCAATCAAGCTGAGGAAGAGCTAAAGAATTCCACAGACACCGACGAACAGTAAAGCACAACATCACAGAGTAGAAAGTGTGGAGAAAAAGGAATTGAATTGATACATTGATTAGAGAGGTATTGTACTTAAATAGATCTAAAAATCTGCAATTCAAAGTTGCATTAGAAATAGGTCATAGTGTTTCAGTTTAACCATTGAAGCATCAAGTCTCTTAATAGAGAAGGACTTAACAGTCTTCTATAATTGAGGTATATCCTAATAGATTGCCAAAAAGGTTGATTCATGAAAGTAGCATTGAATTTGCATAAAGCCTATTGACGGCCTAAGAAGAAGGTTGATTCAAGGATGGTAGCAAGATTTGCCTAAAGCCTATTGACAGTCTAAGAAGAAGGTTGATTCAAGGATGGTACAAAGATAGATGCCAGATACTAAGTGACAACCTATATGTATAAAAATCCTCTAATAAGGTCGCACTTAACAATGTGTTTGTAACCTTTAACAAGGTTGGCTCCTAACAGGGCTCACTTCAGAAGAGTGAAAATTTGGGGTACCGGTCGCAGTGGTTTTTTACCTTAATAGGGTTTCCACATTAAAATCCATGTGTTATGTGTGTATGGTTTATTACTTTATTGTTTTACATTTCACATATGCATTTCTGGATTGATTGGTATACTCTACATATTTACTGAGTATTGGTAAATAATTTTTACTGCTTATCGGTAATCAAGGAGAATAAGGACAAATAAGGTAAACCGATAGACAGTTAATTATCTCAAGGCATGAATCTTGTAGGGAATTAATAATCTGAGGTGTATTGATTGGTGGATTAAAGTTTAAAGGATAAATTTTGAGGCCACAGATTCAGCCCCCCTCTCAGTTATTACTAACAGGGTACATATTGAATTTTCTAACCAATTTGATGTTTATAAGCATATATGTGTAGATTTGCATTCTAACAATGTTTTACAGGATTGTAACATAAACGACCCACCTACATATTCCAAGGAATTAATTACTACAATTTTATGTGAAAGAGCAAATGGTCAACAATTTTACAAGCTCGCATGCTTTAATGGTACATGCATAGATTGTGGTGGGTCGCAACATTTGCCAATTTGTCAACATATGGAGGGTACACAGCTCTGGAATGCTAGGTAAATGCTAGGAACGACCCTGTCATGGAGGCGAAGAGGCTCGAATGTTTCCGACCGCTATGGAGCCAAGTTTCCCTCAAGGTGCACCAGGCAACAAAATTGTTGATATTTAGGAGTCCATTTCTCAGATAAATTGAGGGGTATCGACAAGCCATCAAGTGCTATGGGACCATGTCATGAAGGCCTACGATAACCTATCTCAAATTTTGGAGATTCACTTTCGTTTTCATTTTCTGACCCAATATCGGTTGATGCAAAAACTTGCAATGTTGTGCAGTTGAAAGTTGAAACATTGCATATATTGAAAACTGCTCATCGTGGCACCGAACCATCTCTGCCAACAACTCTAGAATGTTGGGTGAATGCTAGGAATGACCCTTTCACGAAGGAAAAGAGGCTCGAACATTGCCGACCGCTATGGAGCCAAGTGTCCCTCAAGGTGCACCAAGCAATAAAATTGCCGATATTCAGGAGTCCGTTTCTCAGAGCTCCCGAGGGGTATCGACGAGTCGTCTAGTGCTACAAGAATGTGTCATGGATACTATTACCCTGAATAACAACATACAACAAAACAACTACAAATAGGAAAAAAATTGCATTTTTACGAGTCTAATTAATACTATCCTTCAGATATTATTGATTAACATTTTATTGTTACATTCATTATCAAGTATCATCATTGTACACTGAGTATTGATCACATTCCAAAATTTCAAAACTTATAACCGATCAATTACATTGTGCATTCAAATTGAGTGTAATACAAAAGTGTCTTTTCATATTTCACTTTTCATGTCAAGAAAAAGAGTACATTTGCATAATAGAAAGCATGATAGAAGTATGGAGTAGGGGTACCATGCATTGCCTTGTGGTTTGTTGAATTCTTGTTGGTTGTCTGTCAAGTCCTAGGTCCCCAAGTCCAGGTCTTCATCTTCATTTAGGTCTTTAGGGTTTCACCTGCATCATGAGAGAGAAAAGGGGTGTTAGATCCAGTTGGATCTAAGCAATACATGGGACACAAACAATATACAATCAATTCTTCTAATGCTGCATATCAATCTGATGAAATCAATGTCACAAGAAAATGTGCATCCACAATATCTGAAACATAGTATTAAAGGGACTTGTTCTAAAACATGAAACCTTTTACTATTTATGGTCACTTTGATGTATGTTATTCTTGTCTTCATAACCAGATATCTGAATAAAAGGGACTTAATTTTTCTATCTAAGAAACCTTTTTCAGAATTAGGTCAACCTATTAGTTAAATAAACACAAAGGAATCAACCAACATTCAAAAATGAATGTCATCCTAGATGACACTCACTCACAAACATTGAGTGATTCATTTTATCTGCTGACCTAACAGATTGATTGGTGGTATGTGTGCAATAGGTGATCATGTAACTGAATGCAGATAGAAAAAGAAAATGTAATGAGAGCCATGAGCCTGTGCTCAAGCTTCACATAAGCCATTACATACAAGAAATGTTGTTCACATCTAAAGAGGTTACAGTTCATGTTCATGAAGAGGGAGTATGCAAATGCAGAAAAGGATCTAGGATGCTGCAGGAGACACATGAGCAAGGAAGGGTTCTTAATGAAAAATATTATGCAAGAATGAAGGATAAGATGTTCACTGCTATCATGCAAATAAGAGGTGAATTAATGTTTTTACAGTGAGTGTACAAATGCAGAAAAGGCATAATAGTTCATTTTGAAATTCAATATTGGGAAAATACATGCCTAGTTATCATCATGTTTTCTTTGTTATGAAATGTTGTTGTCTATACTAATAAAACAGTGAGATTTGCAAAGGATGGAAGATACATAACAGAACAAACAATGTACATATGAGCTGCAAGTAAAAATCAATGAGCAAGAATCAAAGCAACAGTATGTTTATATGCTTTCATGGAAAAGAACATTCACAGAAAACAATTGTATTATATAAGCAATCAAAACAATGTGTTCATCATCCAAAGAACTCAGATGATGATGTAACAATTCATGACTTCAAGAGAGTACATTACCCATGCCTACAATGCAATTTCAAGAGATGTCTTTATGCAAGGTATTTGGACAAAATACATCTTATATTGTTGTATTGAAATATAATGTCCATCATGCATACAATGCAGGGGATATGATCATGATAATGAGACATACATGTTTAAATTAGGGTTCCTATTATGAGTATTGCCCATGGGAGTCACGAGCCCATGCTCGAACCCCATGGGTAGTATCTTATATGCAATTAAAAGAATAGTGTGTTTTTACACTAAGAGGAATAACATTTTCACAGTGTTCTAAACATGTATGTTTTTCATTTGGATATGATATGCTCACAGTTTCATTAGTAAAACTAAATGTTGTAATGTTTTTATAACATTGTAAACATGATGGAAATAAAAACCCTTATGCTTATCGATCAGACATAACAATGAAGGTAAAGGTTCGGTCTTAACATAGCAAACATGTTTTTGTGGTCATGACAGTGTTGTCATGTTTTAAAACCATTAAGTGGAGTGCATTTGTATATAGACTAGACAATCATGCAGGAGAACTCGAGTTCATATCAAACTTGCACATGATTGAGTTCACCATAATAGCTATGTGGGTTTATCTTCTTTTTGTTTATGCTAACATTAACGAACAAAAAGAGCAGTAATGAAGAGCACGACAACAAGCAAGCAATAGAGAGTAACTCAGAGTGTTTAGGGTTACAACTGAAAAGACAGAGCTGTGGTGGAGTTTTGAAGTAGTCAAACAATAGATTAGACATGTAGAGCAGTAATATCAAAAAACCCTAAATGGTTGTTTAAAAAGATGCAATGAAAGATACCCTAGAAAGATGGAGCTACCATAACCCAAGTTCTTGAATAAACATGCAAAAGATTATAGCTTGTTACAAGAAAAGTGCTTTCATTCTATGTAGAGTGAAAAAGAGTGAAAGATATAACTTATCTAGAAGAGATGTAGACAAGATGCCAAGTGTCGCGGGTTACAATAGAACAAATAGATCCTAAGCTCTTTGAAGTTCAACAGAGAAAGCCGCGGCCACTGCAAGCTTTGTGCTAAGTTCACCATAAGCTGGGAACGAGTCTGAAGTAGTGGCTGAGATATGCCTAGTTTCAAGACTATATTTCATGGATCACTTTACACCTCTCAACCACAGCTTAGATTCACTCCAAGATTATGGTGATTGTGTTAAAAAATACTAGCTTCAAGTCCCAGTTCGAAGTAAAGCCAGTGCCATCTGTTATGGCTTCAAACTATCTAGAGCCTGAGATCTGCAAGTCACTCTACAGATGTCACTACATATTGAAAGCCTCAGGTCTTAACTCATAGTTGACAGAGCCTGAGATCTTGAAACTTTAAAGTTCAAAGAAAACAAATCCCAAAATCCAACAGAAACCCATAAAATGCGCCATTTGTTATGGCAGATAAAGTTGAAGCCCACGGTTTCCTACAGAGCTCAAGAAGCTCAAGCTTCTTCACATACTCCAAAAGAAGATTCAAAAACATTGATTATGGCTTCCAAGTTACATGTTCAAACAAGAATGGTGGCGCTATAGAGGAGAAAAACCCTAAGTGCAATGAAGATAAAAAATACTATGCAATATGTTTTACCCAGTTTTGAAGTCCACTGACAAACGAAGTAAATGCAATGTCAGTTTATAGTGCCTCGACATTCGTTTCACAGTACCACGACAATACCTTCATGCCACAAAGACAACATTTCATCTTTTCAGTAATTTGTTTATATCATCTATGAGCTGTTGTCGAGCATTTAGCTTGAGTTACATCAAATTGTTTATACTGTGGTTGGGTTGATGCAAAGTTAGGGTTTTCTCATGTCATGGTGTCAGGTTAATTAGTGGAGTTAGGTTTCCATACTATGCTGTCGGGTTAGGGTTTATGCATTCAGGGTTAGGCATTTTGATATATCATGTAATAGGGCTGGGGAGTGTATTAAGAGATGTATCTTTTATTCGCCTACTTTAGGAGGCTAAAATTAGGGCTTGATTTAGGATACTTGTTAGGCCTTATGATTTAGTGGTTTGCTATTATAGAGGACTTTTGGAGGGAAATATTTTTTGAAATTAAGCCATGTGGGCTATATAGTTTATCCTTTGCATCATGTTAAAAAGGATTTTAGAAGGAAGAGCTTTTAGTGAACTATCTCGTTCCTATAGCCCTTTTATGCATTTTGTATCCATTGGGTTGCAGATTTTGGTGAAAAGGCATATAGTGAACTTCTTGTTCCTAGATGTTTTGGAGACCATTATTGTAACCTATTTTGTCTGATTGTTGGAGGATAATAAAGAAGACATTCCTTTTTTTCCTATATCCTTTTGACTTTGGGTTTCACATCCTGTTTTTCATCTTTTCTTGCAAGTGTTTTTCATTAAATTTATATCCAAAAGAAGTGAGTTTTATATTCCTTCCATAGGTAATCAACAATTCAAATCCTTGTAAGAAATTTGTATGTTTGTTTATTAGTCAAGCTATTAGTGGTTCAACCCTAATAGTAAGATTTATAATCCTATATGTTGATCAGAGATTCAAAGTATCAAACTTAGGAATATAAGTTAGGATTTCTACATTATTGTCCAAAACAAAGTTTGAACCCAATTTTGGTGTATCACCCCACTTTTAATTCCAATTTTTACTTTCAAAAGCTTCCTTTTCCCTTTTCCCATTAAGTTACCAATCAAGAGGTGATATTCCATATCAAATAGGAATCGGCCTAGAATTCGGAGACTCCTTCACAATCATAGTCTACCCACAGCTAGAGAAGGTTTCCATTGTTAGGATAGAATATTGTAAAAGCCCCAATGCCTGAGTTAGGGTGGTAATTCTAAACCTCAATAGATACCTGCGATAAACTATCTCATATTTTGGAGATTCACTTCCGTTTTCATTTGTCGACCCAATCTCAGTTAATGCAAAAACTTGTAATGTTGCGTAGTTGAAAGCTAAAACATTGCATATCTTGAAAACCGCTCATCGTGACATCGAACCGTCTCTGCCAAAAGCTCTGGAATACCGGTTGAATGCTAGGAATGACCCTTTTACAGAGGCAAAGAGGCTCGAACATTGCCGACCGCCATGGAGCCAAGTGTCCCTCAAGGTGCACCAGGCAAAAAAATTGCCGATATTCAAGAGTCCATTTCTCAAAGATCCCAAGGGGTATCGACAAGATATCAAGTGCTAAAAAACCATGTCACAGAGGCATGTGATAACCTATCTTGGATTTCATATATTTTCTTCCATTTTCATTTGCCGACCAAATCTTGGTTGATGCAAAAACTTGCAATGTTGCGCAGTTGAAAGCTGAAACATTGCATATATTAAAAACTGCTCATTGTGGCATCAAAACATCTCTGCCAACAACTCCAAAATGTCAGGTGAATTCTAGGAATGACCCTATCATAGAGGTGAAGAGGCTCGAACATTTTCGACTACTATGGAGCCAAGTGTCCCTCAAGATGCACCAAGTAACAAAATTGTCGATATTCAGGAGTCCATTTCTCACAACTCCCGAGGGGTATCGGTGAGGCGTCAAGTGCTATAGGACCTATTTTATGAAGGCCTATGTTAACCTATCTCAGATTTTGGATATTCACTTCCATTTTCATTTGTCGACCCAATCTCAGTTGATGCAAAAAGTTGCAATATTGCGTAGTTGAAAGTTGAAACATTGCATATCTTAAAAATCACTTGTCATGGCATCGAACTGTCTCTGCCAATAGTTGACAAATGTCTGGTGAATGCTATGAACGACCCTATCATGGAGGCAAAGAGGTTCAAACCTTGTCGACCGTTATGGAGACAAGTGTCCCTCAAGGTGCACCAGGCAACAAAATTGCTGATATTCAGGAGTTCGTTTCTCGGAGCTCCTAAGGGGTATCAATGAGACATCAAGTGCTACATGAATTTGTTACGGAGGCCTGCAATAAACTATCTTGGATTTTGGAGATTGGATTCAATTTTTATTTTTTGACCCAATCTCGATTGATGCAAAAACTTGCAATGTTGCACAGTTGAAAGCTAACACATTGCATATCTTTAAAACCGATGGTTTTGGCATCAAACCGTCTCCGCCAATAGCTTTAGAATGCTGGTTGAATTCTAGGAAAAACCCTGTCACGGAGTCAAAGAGGCTCAAACATTGTCGACCGCTATGGAGCCAAGTGTCCCTCAAGGTGCACCAGGCAACAAAATTGCCGATATTCAGGAGTCTATTTCTCATATGTCCCATAGGGTATCGATGAGTCGTGAAGTGCTACAGGACCGTATCACAAAGGTCTACAATAACCTATCTCAAATTTTGGATATTCACTTCCATTTTAATTTGCGATCCAATCTCAGTTGATGCAAAAACTTGCAATGTTGCGCAGTTGAAAGCTGACACATTGCATATCTTGAAAACCGCTCGTCGTGGCATCGAACCCTCACTGCTAACACCTTAAATTTGACGTGTAAAGGCTAGGGATAAAATTTTTATGCTTCACAACTCATTCCAACATTCGGGACCACAATGTACTAGTGCATCCCTTAACGTTCTTATAGTGCCCTAAATAGGTCGAGGTGGTCAAAATGCTCCAATAGGACTAAAATTGGGTAGGATTGATATTTTTGATCTTATTTGAACTATTATCATTTCATTAAGGTGTTGGAATGAAAATTATGAGTCTAAGTTTATGAAATGAAACATGCATATTCTCATTAAGTGTGAATCATTCAGTAACAATATACATAGATACACGTGCAAGAATAAATATAAGACATAAGAAATTTACAAAGCATAAGACATCCACATAAACATAAACTAGTCTACATCAATACACATGATATATTTGTAGAACATGAAGACATATATA
>MU226991.1:1559329-1578540 GCA_018584345.1 Thuja plicata
TGAGATGTATGTTATTGGTTTCAGATTATGTAACCTTTATGTCAGTTCTTATATTTGTATTCGTAGATTAGTTGTTTAAGTAATTCTACATCAAGGAACCCTCGAGGAATGTTAATCATGTATGAGTCGTATTTCATGTATGTCATCTACTTCATTGTGTTGCTTCCGCATTGTTATTAATATTGTTTGTAAACATTAAATAAAAAATTATTTCGTGAACTTAGTGTCATGTTTAGGTTAAGTTCTCCTGAGTTCCCTGGCGGGGCATTACAACATCCATATAATTATAGAATAATCAAATGTATACTTTAAAAAATATTTTATTCGATAGATACTTGTGGAGTTGATGATGTAGTGTATAAGGGGTTTGGGGGATCATTGCCAATAAGTTAAATAAAATATAGGGCTCAATCTCATAAAGTAATCCTTAAAAGAAGAAACTTTTGGAATCCAACATATGTTTAGGCATAGTTGAAGCTAAAATCAATAAATTATCATTTTGTGCTCTTTATGATGCAAATAAATTATGGCGGATTGGGACATTCGTCCAGTGTACTATGAAAAAATACCTTATGGAAAGTCCAAACGTTGACATGGAAGGGACGGCTGCAACTGCCACTTTCCCAAGGTTTTTGGAATCTACAAGCTGGCGAAAAGGGACCATCTTTAGGACAGGTCCCCATGGGAGCATGGTATTGTTTAGCTTATTTTGGATAATAGTAATTTTTAATGAAGTTGATGATTTCATGAATATTTAATTAATTAATTTATTTCTAAATAGTCATCTTGAATCTTATTTTACGAGTCATCTTGAATCTGATTTCTGCACCATGTTTATATTTGCATAATCTGACAGCTTTTGGGATTGCAATGTCTAGAGAGCTCTCTTGTACTATGCTAGAGGCGTGAGAAAGGGGAAACACCCATAAAAATGGAAACCTTTCAATACAGAGAAAGGTAAATCTGCACCAATTTGTAAGCTTAGTTTAGTCAATTTGTTTTCCCAGTCTTATTTCTATTTCAATTTTAGCTTTGTACAGAAAGAATTGTTTCAACCTGTTCGCTATATGCCTTTAGTTTTTTATTGAATTTTGATCTATGTTGCTCATTATGTTTTATGTTCAAACAGGATATCGAAGTCGAGGAGGAGTTCGACAGTGGAAGGCTTGATCATGGTCTTTGTACTTTTCCTCCTCCCCACCTCGCTTGTTGTCCAAGCCCACACAAATTTTACCTTCAACCAATTCAATTCGTCTAGCCTCCAATTGTTTGGGAATGCTTCAATGAGATCCCATTCCGTCTGCCTTAATCAACCAACTCAATCTACTATTGGTCGTGCTTTTTATCGACATCCTGTGCGTATGAAAAATCAGAATTTGACTTTGTCTTTCAGCACAAGTTTTGTGTTTAGTATTGTTCCTTCTGCAAATTCACGGAGTGGGGCTGGTCTGGCCTTTTTAATGACACCCCACAGGTCTCCAGACGGATTTATAGTAGGTAAGTACCTTGGCTTGATTAACAATTTATCAACAATGGGAGAGGTGTCTAATCATCTGTTTGCAGTCGAGTTCGACATAGTGAAGAACTCAGAATTGAGGGACATCAACGACAATCATGTTGGTGTGGATCTCAATGACCTCATATCTGTGGACTCTAAGGTTGCGGGCTACTGGAATAACAGCAGCCAATTCCAGGAATTGGATCTCAAAAGCGCACAGAATATTCAAGCTTGGATTGATTATGATTATCTACAAAGCGAGCTCAAAGTCACCATCGTGGAGGCTGGTCTTGACCGCCCACAAAAACCACTGTTACATTTGAAAAATATATCCCTGTCCAACTTTCTGGAAGAGGAAATCTATGTTGGTTTTTCAGCAGCTACGGGACTCATGGTTGAAGAGAATTACATCTTGGCCTGGAGCTTTACAACAAACGGAACTGCCCCGGCTTTGAATATATCTAATCTTCCATCCTTTATACACACAAAATCCAAGAGCTCAAACTCCAGAATGATATCCGGCATTAGCACAGCTTGCGTTATCGTCGTGCTGGTGGTGGTGGCAGCATCAGTTGTGCAGTTGAAGGAAAAGCAGTACAGAGAGTTTATGGAAGAATGGGAAATGGAGTATTGGCCTCACAGGTTTAAGTACAAAGACCTACATACTGCAACTAAGGGTTTCCGACACGAACGGCTTTTGGGATCCCGTGGCTTCGGGCAGGTATACAGAGGAGTCCTTCCCACAAACGGCCTCCAAGTTGCTGTGAAATGTATCCTTCGACAAACCGATGATGGGGTGAAAGAATTCATAGCAGAAATCTCTAGTCTTGGTCGGCTTCAACATCGAAATCTTGTGCAGATCAGAGGCTTCTGTAGGCGGCAGAAGCAGCTATTTATTGTTTATGACTACATGCCAAATGGGAGCCTGGACAAGATGATAATCGGAAACCCAAAGAAGATTCTCGACTGGGAGCAAAGGTACAGAGTGATCAGAGACGTGGCTGCAGGGTTGCTGTATCTTCACGAAGAGTGGGAGCAATGCGTAGTGCACAGAGACATCAAGTCCAGCAACGTTTTGCTGGACTCGGAGCTGAACGGAAAGTTAGGGGATTTCGGGCTTGCTCGTCTGTACGAGCATAACCAAAGCTCGCACACTACTCGTGTGGTAGGAACACTGGGGTACATCGCACCGGAGTTCGTACAGACAGGGAAGGCGAGCCCCGTCACAGATGTGTTCAGTTTTGGTATTTTTATGGTGGAGGTAGCATGCGGAAGAAGACCAGTGGATCTATCCCTCCCATCTGAACGAATAGTTCTAGTGGATTGGGTGAGAGAGTTGCATGGCAGAGGCAGTGTGATGGATGCAGCCGACCCAAATCTTGGTGGGCAATATGCTGAAGGTGAGATGGAGAGAGTGCTAAAACTGGGTCTGATCTGTTGGAATCCTCAGCCAGAAGGAAGGCTTGGGATGAGACAAGTTCTCCAAATACTCAGCGAAGAAGCTGCAATACCAGGTTTTGAGTCTCCAACTTATTTGGATACAACATTACTCAGCAATGCTTCGAACTGTTTTCCATATGACAGTAGCAGCACAGATGCTTCCATTTCCAAGTCAAACTAGCTTTGTGGGGCTTCATGGTCCTATTGTAACTATTAGACCTTGCCCTGCACCAATATGTAAGTTATAGTATATGAAGGCAATTTATGTATTGGTGCATTTTGGAGACTGGATAGCCATTTCCTTCCTTTAGTTTATAATATCTTGAGAAACAAGTATTTATATAAAATATATAATTTCAATCTTTCTGCAGTTTCATGTTTCTATTGTAACTTTCCTTTAGTCTAGATTACTTTCAGATGCAATGATTTGTATAAAATACATATATATTGTGTAATACAACTTTTAATGTTTAGCATTCAGTTAATTGGAATTTATTTCTATTATAGTTTGACATCATTAAAATGTTGATGACTTATTAAGAATTGTTTTTTTTTTTAGTCCCTGCCTATTATCGACAGAGACTAATGTTTTCGATTGCTTAAATACTATTAATTTGCTTTTGAAAACTGTGTCAATTTACAAGACTATAATTTTCTCTAAAGTTTGTGACATATTAATTATTAAAATGGAAATTTTCACTACTTTTCCTAATTTCTTATGGGCCACTAACATTTTTCTTGAGAGTTCAGTGATTTTTTAGTTAAAAATATAACAAATAAAAAAACCAGCCAATGATTAGTGAAGAGAACAAAAAATTTAAAGCATTCCTAATGTTTTGTTTGATACATGTTTTTTTCTTTTTAAATTATCTAATTTGGACAGCTAGCGGCGCTAGAACAAAGCATGAACATGTTACTTGGTACTTCTTCTTAAATGCTACATTTAAGACTACAACAAGCGATAGTGAATGCAGAGTTAAAAGAAATTAAATAAAACAACTCCCATTCACAGTTTTCGCAAAATACAGAGTCAACGCTTTCGAGAAATTTCTTTGTGAATTGACGTGGACAAAACTTTAATCATTTCTAGAATCTCCCGATAAGTAAGTATATTTAAAAACATATTTTTTGTTCTTTTGGGTCATGATTAAGGTACAATGGTGTAAACAATGCTACATTGACTTTCCTATGGTTGGAACTCTTGACTAATTGGTTCCTATTGATTAATTAATTTTGAAAAATATAGAATTTTTTTGTTGTTTTCTATGGATTTTCTCTTCTGTAATGACATTCATACAATGATCTAAATGCAATCTCTGTTGGCTAATGCAAAAATCCAACAAAAACTTGAAGCATCCGTGAATTTACAATGCCAAACGGATCCAAAATTTATTTTTTCATTGTTGAAAACTTTGGTTGTCAATTTGCTCATAGAATTTCCAAGTCTCACACAAGCTTTTATACATGTCTCACTACAGTACTGTAATCAAAGAACATTTCCCATTAATACCATGCATTAAAAGGGAAAAATCCATGAGGAACCTCAGAATGAAAATCTATATATGTCAGTTGTAGAGCCAGAGTTAGCATTATGACTAATTATCTACTAGGCTACAAGAAAAACTATTTCACACGCATTTTTGACACTGAAATAGAAGCATTGTACATCTCCTACACCTGGCACCTGCACAAAAAACACCCACAAAAGAGAGCCTCTGAGATTTCGTTCATCGACCTAAGAAATTAGAGAATTCTAACTTAGTCCAAGATGAAAAATTGTGGGAGAACAATAGGTCACATGTCCAAAGACTCAAATTGTGAAAAGATCAACTTCTTATTTGGCTATGATGCCCCTCACAACAATTTTTTTATAGTCTTTCAAATCCATCCCCAAATATTTTATTAGATTTCTCAAATTCTTGAAGAAACATGTGATGAAAAAAACAAAGGGGAAATCTGGGTGAAATTTTATATTTAAATTTTTTTATAGGCAATTCTTGGTAGGAAAATACATATGGGTATCCTCAGTTCTTATGCAAAAAAGTATCCCTATTGTAGAAATTTTTTGCCTTGGTAGGTAAAAAATGTGGGTGCGAGATAGAGAACAAAATCACTGTCCTTCGAACTGTTATGCAGTACCTGGATGTAGTATTGGTTTACTACTCTCTTCCTAAAGAGCTTCCCCACCATTAAATTTATGGATGAAAAAGTTAAATTTGTGGATAAAATTATAAGCTTTACCAACGCATGTGTACAGAGCCATAGAAATTAAGTTTTAACCCTATAGAAGTGCGACCTTTACCACTATCCCAATAATTCATAGCTACAATTAATGAAATTCTAAAAATCTATTCATAAATTCTATAGAAGGGCACTATGATAAAAGAATATGCATTTACCATATTAAAATTCCATATATTTATATCCATCAACTGATACATCAGAATTATAAATCATTCAAATTTTTTTTAGAATATTGCCAAAACAACTACTTTAGAAAGTTGTAACACAGTTTACCAAGGTATTCATAAATTTGTTTGGAATGGACCTAATGCTAACTAATAAAAGATGTTGACAAAGGTATACATTTTGAATTTGTTGGCATGGGTGTTTGAGTTATCCATATGAGAAAAGATAGAGAAAGAAACATAAGGTTAAGGAAGCACAATCTGAAGAAGGTATGCAAAGATGCAAACTCTAGTTTTGGCAATATGTCTTGCAAAGTTCAGGAAAATTGTTGAAAAAAACATATTAGTATCACAATAAGTAATTGCAACCAACCACTGATATTTAAAACCTAACATCACAGATTGAGAAGGTTGTGATATCCTTAATTGGGCAACAAGGAGAACCAGTAGAGAAAGGTAATGTTGGAGAAAGGTAAAAGCTTAGTTGCAGATGATGGAGAAAGAGCAGTTTTTACTTTTGCTGAAACTCAAAGTCTGATCTATGTTTTCTAAAACCCACTTATATCAACAAAAACAACTAAATATACATAAACAAGAAAAAATATGCAATGCAAGAATAATAGGAAATCAATCTGTTCTCTTTTAGAAAAGTTGGATCGTTACCCTTCTTCTCCTTTCTGGATTTTTTCTTCTTCTCGCTTGATGTCTTGCTCTTTGACCTCTACCTACAAAACAAAATTCACAAAAACAAAACCCTTGAATAACTTCAATGGAATGCATCAAAGCATGAGACTACAAGCATAACAAAGTCGTGTGCAGACAAAGTCATCTTTGAAGTTTCTTACACAAGCTAAACAAGAACAATGTATTAGTTTAATGGTGATTATTAGGATTGGTTTAAAGTTTTGAAACAAAAAAACAACTGTCCAATATAGGTCAACTATACAATAAAATAGAAACCTTTCTCTACCTATAAGGGTCTCATTTAAAATTATAAATGACCATTCAAAATTTGAAATTTGATTTCTTCCATGAACTTTTAACTCACACTTTAAAATCAAAATTTCAAATAAAATGTTGTAAGCAATTTTAAATATATAAATATTCACATAAATTTGTTGCAGATATTTGTTTCATAGTTTTCTATCTATCAAGAATATTGATTAGTGAGAGATCATAAGCCAAGACCACTCTCTTTAGAAATAAAATATCCAAATGAAACAAAGGCAAAATACATAGAGCTTTGCAGAAGTAAAAGTTTTTTGGGATAACAATAGTTAGATTAACTAAGATATCATGAAATAAAGCATGGATGTGCAAAACTTAGAAGCTGATAAAATAAGAACAAAATTTAGCACATAAAAATTGCAAATAGATAATCCATGAGATACACCAGAATCTTAAAATTTTTGGAATATTGAATGTTAAAGCTTCCGTAGATAAAATTAAGATGTTGAGCCTTAATACTAAGGTAAACAATCTTTACTTTCTAATTGTATTAAACTATCTTCCATATTGGTAGGTGTAATTTCCCGAGTGTTGTTTTAATGACAAATAAATTCGTATCTACAAAGTATAAACCAATTCAGTTCTATGTATTCATGTTATTGAAAGGAATATGGCTAGTGGTCAATTCTGTTTCTTGCGTTAATTCTTTCAATCTGAGTAACATTCAAATATTATCTATCACTGGCAAACTTGGAACTGTTTGATAAAATTTTTGAGAAGAGAAAGTGAAATTTTTTGGCCAAGATTAGGTAAGGACTATTTCAGCTCAAGATGTCTAATTGTAAAGAGAAACTATTGAAATAATATTGATACACACGTATCTATAGGAAACTGAATGAATCTAAACAAATTTTGTTCACTAGATCTGAGGGAAAAAATTGAATTCTTATTATTAATGAAAGACTTGATGATTAATTTTGTAGGGAAAAAATAATCCAATCTCTGATATGATTTATGACCAAGTAATCCAAAAAAAATCCATGTGGAAGACTTACTAATTGGCAAATACAAATAAATAAAAAACCTTTTCCAGTAGTCTTTCTTCCACGAGAAGCTGTGTGGAAGAGACAAATCTCACAAAGAGTCAATTATTAATAGGAAGACTTGATGACTAATTTTAAAGGGAAACAATGCAAGTTTATCTCTATCATAAAGGACTGTGGAAGGGTCAAATCTGTAAAAACTAAAAAGGTTTACTATCAATAATAAATTTAATATTACCGAAGAATTTCTAAGATTATGGTGTATCTCATGTATTATCTAACATATCAATTGATTATCAAGAGTTCTAAGCTTGAAATATTTTTGGTTTTGTCTTATTTTTTATATGCTTCAGTTCAAAAGTTTAGTTTGTTTTTGGGTCATCATTTTTCTCCGTCTTAAAAATACACAAATCTTATTGATAACATTTAGTGGCATGACTAAGCTGCCACTTGAAAATAGGGCAATTCTGATAATTTAATTATTATAAAAAACACACATACGCTTATTAAGAAAGTGGTATTACTACTATCGAGAAAGAGGAGGACCTTAATGCTTCTAGAAGTATAAAGCGAGATTTGCAATAAGAGGTTCTTCGAGCATCCTGAAGGTACTAAAACGGTGAAAATAGGGGGCCAACACCTACTACAACAAAACAGACACAAACCCTATTTCTCCTACTAGTGCAATTTCCTTTCAAGATAATCATAATAAAGAGAGGAAAAAAAAAGCACAAAATTTCTTAGAAACGAAAATAATAAAACTAGGTCAAGGAAAAAACAAGAATGCACCTTATTCATGAAACACCACCAGATCTTCTAACACGTTCCTCGATCGAATCCTGCCCTCGTAAAGCAGGAAAACCCAAATGATCCCTCTCAGCGGTTCTGAAAAGACTATGAAGTAGTTTTGATTTAGAATCAAAGGCAGGAATAGATTTTGTCCAATGCTAATGGACTCTGGCTAATACAAATATTGTATAATTCAGATTGCATGCAGTTGTTACGCTTCCACAAATGAATTGTGCATGGTTCCAAGTTATGTGTTGATTTAAGCATTTTCAAGATGGTTTAATAAAGGTAAAAGTAAATGCGGGGACGTGGAGTTCACAGCCTGCTTCGTACACTTGTTGGAGGCTTTCCATGCGAAAATGGGAAATGCAAATGAAAATTAAATTTGGCCAAGTGAGATGGCCATGATTAAACAAACAGGGGTATGGGAGACTCAACTAAGAGAATGATGAAAAGAACCCTGCAAATAGAACAACAGAGAGAGAGGAAAGTGCAGACAAAAACAACGTGATAATTTTCCACTAGAGCCGTACACAAGCTTCCCCACAACAGAAGCCTATGGACTTAATTATATATCATAGATATATAAAAATAAAAAATAAATATTAAAATATTAATTTAATTAATTTAACCATAAAAACAATAAATATTAATTATGGAGTAGGTAGTAACTCCATATCAGATACTAGTGAAAATCACGCGTGGCTATCCAGCAAATTATATGCTTTTTAGTTGTCTTTTTAGACGATTCCGTGAAAATCGATCTCCTTGGTAACTCTTTATTTATTTCCCTTGAAAGGTACACTGACGTATTACACACGGGTACACGCGCTCTTATTCGATTTTGACCCCGTGGAAGCTTTCACAACATATGGTCTTTTCAATTTTGCTTTACTTTGGTATTCCAATAACCTGATAGCTTTCGGGATTCCAATAATCAGACTGCCTGAGAAGGGAAAACGCGAAAAAGAAATGGAAATTTTACAATACACAAAAAGGTAAATCTGTATCATTTTGTAAGCTGGATTTAGTCATTTCTTCTCCCCATTCATAGGTGTATTTTATTTCAATTTTGGCTTCTACGGAAAGAGTTATTTCAACATGTTGCCCATCTGCCTAAAGTTTTCTTTTGGATTTTGATATATGTTGCTCATTATGTTCGAACAGGATATCGAAGCGGAGCTTGAGCTCGACAGTGGATGCCTTGAGCCTGGTTCTTCTACTTTTCCTCCTCCCCACCTCGCTTATTGCCCAACCCCACACAAATTTTATCTTCAACCATTTCAATGTGTCGAACATCGAATTGTATGGGAATGCTTCAGTGCACTCCAATGTCATCTCCCTTAATCAGCCATCAGAATATAGTATGGGCCGTGCTTTCTATCCACATCCTGTGCGTATGAAACATCCTGGTTCTCTCAATTCTACTTTCTCTTTCAGCACAACTTTTGTGTTTGCCATTGTTCCTTCTTCAGCTTCACAAACAGGGAATGGAATGGCGTTTATTATGACGCCCTTCAGATCTCCAGAGGGATTTCTACCAGGTCCCTACCTTGGGTTGATTAGCAATTTATCAGTTATGGGAGATTCCTCTAACCATCTGTTTGCAGTCGAGTTCGACACATTAAAGAACTTGGAATTTGCGGATATCGACGCCAATCACGTTGGTGTGGATCTCAACGACCTCATATCTGTAGACTCTAAGGCTGCGGGTTACTGGATCAACAGCAGCCAATTCCAGGAATTGGATCTCAAAAGCGGACACAATATTCAAGCTTGGATTGAGTATGACAGTCTTCTAAACGAGCTCAAAGTCACCATTGCGGAGGCTGGTCTTGATCGCCCACAGAAGCCACTGTTATATATAAAAAATATATCAGTGTCCAACATTTTTGAAGAAGAAATCTTCGTTGGTTTCTCGGCAGCTACGGCAACCATTTATGAAGAGAATTACATCCTGGCGTGGAGCTTTGCTACAAACGGAATCGCTCCATCCCTGAATACATCTAATCTTCCATCCTTTGTACACAGAAAATCCAAGAGCTCAAACTCCAGACTGATAGCTGGCCTTAGCACAACTTGCGTTGTCCTTCTCCTAGTGGTGGTGGTAGCATCACTTCTGCTGTTGAAGAGAAACCAGTACAGAGAAACTATCGAAGAATGGGAGGTGGAGTATTGGCCTCACAGATATAACTACAAAGACCTGCATATTGCAACCAAGGGTTTCCGAGAGGAAGAACTTTTGGGATCCGGAGGCTTCGGTCGGGTATACAAAGGAGTCCTTCCCACAAATGGTCTCCAAGTAGCGGTGAAATGTATCCTTCGAGAAACAGATGATGGGGTGAAGGAATTCATAGCAGAAATCTCGAGTCTTGGTCGACTTCAACATCGAAACCTTGTGCAGATCAGAGGCTATTGCAGGCGGGGAAAGCAGCTATTCATAGTATATGACTACATGCCAAATGGTAGCCTGGACAAGATGATATTTGGAAAGCCAGAGAAGAGGCTAAACTGGGATCAGAGGTACAGAGTGATCAGTGATGTGGCCGCAGGTTTGTTGTATCTTCACGAGGAATGGGAGCAATGCGTAGTGCACAGAGATATCAAGTCGAGCAACATTTTGCTGGACTCGGAGCTGAATGGAAAGCTAGGGGATTTCGGGCTTGCCCGTCTGTACGAGCATAACGAAAACTCGCACACTACTCATGTGGTTGGAACACTGGGGTTCATCGCACCGTAGTTCGTAGAGACAGGAAAGGCGAGCCCCGCCACAGATGTGTTCAGTTTCGGTATTTTTATGCTGGAGGTTGCATGCGGAAGGAGACCTGTTGATCTCTCCTTCCAATCTGAAGACATAGTTCTGGTAGACTGGGTTAGAGAATTGCATGGCAGAGGCAGTGTGATGGATGCAGCCGACCCAAATTTTAATGGGCAATATGTTGAAAGTGAGATAGAGAGAGTGCTGAAACTGGGTCTGATATGTTCCAATCCTAAGCCAGAAGGCAGGCTTGGCATGAGACAAGTCATCCAGATACTTGAAAAAGAATCTCCACTCCCAGGTTTTGAGTCTTCGTTTAATTTGGATACGAGTGCACCCAGCAGCACTTGAAACTCTCTTCCATTTTCCAGTCGCGATACAGACGCTTCCACTTCCAAGTCAATTTCTCTTTCTGGCGGTGTTAATTTATAAGATCGATCTCTGTGTCGCTTCTCGGTGCTATTGTAGCCATCTTGTTAGTCTGGAATATTCAGGGATGGAAGTATTTGTATAGAATCCACAATCACTGTTTAGTAGGTATAGCTTTTGACATTAGCATTGATTTTGTTAGAATTCGGTAGTTTCTTTTCAACTTCGAAACAGTCTATTTCCAACTTGACTTGTTAAAATCGTTTACATGACTTGACATGACCTGACTTTTGTTGTAACTATTAAAATCTTTCCACCCACTGTATCAGATTCCACCAAACTGTATCAGATTCCACCGACTGCTTTAAAGTTCACATACTTTATTAACTTCATGTGATGGCTGAACAGCATTACCCATGTAACTAAGGACAGCTGTGACTTGAAAAGACTTTTGATGTTGATTTGTAGAATATAATAATTAAGAGTCTTAACTATTATTGTCATTCTTAGAATTTTGCTCGTCCTTCCTACATTGCTCACTGTGCAAGGTCTACCCAACATTTATGTTAAATCAACTCACCCGACCTGCAAGCAGACCTGCGACAAATTAATGTGCAAGTTTAGCCAACATTTATGTTGAATTAATTCACCCGACCTGCAAGCGGAGCTGATCCGTCTTTTTCTCCTTGCTAAATAGTCTGCTGCATAGCCACTTTCTCAGCAAGTTCTACGACGTCGAAAATATAGCTGATCTAAATATTAACATTAATATACCGATGTAAATATTGACGTTAATAATTTTTGTTCATTTTATTTGAAATTAATTAGTGTAGAAACTGATAAGTAGGAGATATTTTTCCACAGCAAGTCAAATTGTGATATTGCTATCAGGATTCAACTGTGTAGTTTTTGAGTCAAACTCATTGACCCATAATTCATTAGTGGTTCACATGAACCCATCTCTCATGAGAATGAATAGAACACTTAGCACTCATTGGATCTAGGTGATGCTCACAGAGGTGAAGCACCGGGACTTCCCGAGAGGTCACCCAATCCCAGTACTACTCCAGCTCGAGCCCGCTTAACTACGGAGTTTCCTCCATGGTTAAACCCCCTCTAGTGTAGAAACTTCAATATCACTATTAATTATCTATTATTTTCATAAATTAATTAAACAGATTATTATTTTTATCATTTATCATTGATTAATTGTTTTTTTCACTAAAGTTATTCAATTAAAATAAATGAACTATTAAAATAAATGGAGCAATTGTTATCTATTAATTTATGAAATTGATTCTAGTAAGAATAGTGAACAATGTGAATATTAGATGTCCTATCTATGTTAATACTTTGGATATACTATGTAGTAACCCAATCCTTCTAATCTAAAATACCACAACCTTTTTTGCGTTATTACTTTTCCTCAAGTTATTAAGTGTTCATTCATTGTTAGGCATCTATCCATACGATATCATACACGATTGACAACTAAGCATATGGGTTAGACATCCATCTATCAAACATGATGGGCATCCATCCATCAAACATGATAAGTAACATAATGTACTAGCTAGAGACTCAAACTTAGAAATAGCCCGTTGCTCTAAGCTCTTCAAGACGATGTTCCCCAATATAAGTGCACCGAGGTCATCATCTTCAAGAGTATGTATATAAATAGCTTGAGTTCTGCCTTGGAATTTAGCTTAAAGCCTCGAAGAGTCAAGTAAAGGATTTCAAATGTTGTGATTTTATTGCCTTCAAATTTTTTAGAGTTATGTTAGTTTAAATTGTTGTTATTTCAATTTTTCAATGTGGTGTTTGGATGAGAGATTCTTAGTTCTTGTCGATTGTTGATGCATATTTTTTATTGGGTTAAAAACCCGCTTTAAAATGCCTATTTTTGTATTATTCATGTGCTTTTAAGGACCTTAGTTATTTACCTAAGGGTTAGGCATCGTTTGGAAATTTTATTTAACATATGTTGAATTTTAAAGTCCTTTTTAGTGGCATTTTAAGTTGGTGACAAAAATCAAGAGTTGAGAGGTGAAATGGATGATGTTTCATCATCATGTTTCACCCTCTAGAGTTTGTTGAGGTTGGTTGGATGTATAGCTACCTCCCATGACTCGTCCATTTGGGTTTACATATGGAAGTTTCTTGAAAGGAAAAATCTTTCAACTTCCATGACTCATTAAGAAAATAAGAATTCTTGAAAAAGGTGAAATGTGAAAATGACAACTGTAGTCCTCACATTAAAGGATTTTAGGGGTTGTTTTTTTGTTTCTTTTCATTGTATAGGTATGACAAGGGGTTCTTGCATTTGGTTACATTTTAATTGTTTCCTTTCTATCTTCTTGTTTTAATAGATGCTACTTTTGATTTAGAAATTTTCCATTTAATAGACAAAGAAGATAAATTCAGTGGATTTGAAGAGGGAAGAAGCAATTGGAAGTCAAGTGAATTTTTAACATGGAAAATGGAGGATGTTGGAGCCCATACAATTAATGTAGGAATGTTAGTCCTATGAAATTGAATACTCTTCAATTTTTGAGGCTCACCCCTACAATTAATATTAATATAAAGAAGTTACTTTTACATTTTATTATGACCTCAATATTCTTAATCCAATCATTTCTATTGTATATTTTATTTTTTTATTTTTATTAAATAATGTATCAAAAGTTTATTCATATCTGAAAAAAAAATCCACAAAAGTTTAATTGATTTAATAATATAAACAATAATTACTGATTAGGTACTCAACTTTATGCAAAAATCTAGATCGGCTGAAACATCCTTATGTTTTCATGGAAAGGTCGCCTTTAACTTATTGTATATGGGTCCAGGTTTACCTTGGAACGCGTGGGAGACTTTCAAAAGTACATTATATCTTGCTTTACTTTGGTATCCCTTGCTGCACCATGTTTCTATTCGAAAAACCAGAGAGCTTTCTTATATTATGCTAGAGAGGGGTAAGTAGAGACAACACGCAGAAGCAATGGAAACTTTGCTGTTCACTAAAAGGTAAATCTGCGCCTTTTTGTATACTCGGTTTACTCTAATTTACTTGCCAACTCTCGAGTGTATTTTGTCTCCTACGGAAAGAACTATTTCAACCTCTTGGCCATCTGCTTTAATTTTTCTTTTGGATTTTGATATATTGTTGGTTATTATGTTCCAACAGGTTATCGAAGTCGAGCTGGAGCTCGACAGTGGAAGGCTTGGGCGTGGTCCTTTTACTTTTCCTCTGTCATGACTACCCTTGCGACTCGTCATTTTCGGACTTGTCATGCGACATTTTGACTATGTTGACCCAGTCGTTTTGATTCGACTCGGTCGTTTTCCATAGATGCTATGTTTCCTAGTTGATTTCTCATTGTGGTTTTAATTAGCAGTAATTGTAACCTTAGATAAGTTATGATGAATAATGTCGTAAGGATGCTATTATTATCAAGATGTTTTATAGATGTTCATGTTATGATTCATGCATATATGATGGACTATGACGTAATTTCAATAATGTGTTGATTATGAAAAAATGATGTTTAAATGAAATGTTTTAACTTTTGATTAAGGGTTAATCATGTACTGATACATTGTTCGGTTTCGAGTATGTCTGTTGAATGCAGGACGAAGGTGGGAGTGTGGTTGAGGTAGAGAAGGCTAGCTTCCAGTTTTGGAAGGGACGGATGGTCAGGTTGGCCGGATCTATGCACACACCACTTAGAGTTTTATGTGTCATGATATTTCGTCTTATTCTTTTATCATCTCCTCCAACTTTAATGGAAATAACGTAAAATGTACGGGTAAATGTTTACTTTCAATTACCATGGCATTAATTATGTGTTTTGTTGTATTAAAAAAAAAATTTAATTACATGTTCATATACTAAAGAAGTAGAAAGTAATGTCGAGCTTTGATTCCCTAAAATTATTGGAAATGGTTGATTAAGGGAGTAGGAAGGGAAGGAAAGGTGGTTATTAAAGTGGCCATGATCCTTAATTAGAGGCATGCGCTCTTTTCTCCCTCTCAGCTATTACAGTGGAAGGAAAAAGAAATTGGAAAAAGGGGATAGAAACGGAAGAGAAAGATCGTATGGAAGGACCAGACTGGAAGATTTGTTGGGAAGCTGCAGCTGGAACCATTTGAGACTTACGGTTCAAATCAAATTTCTTTACTCTGCTTTCTCCATGGAAGATTACGCAATCTCCTATTTTATGCTTGGCTGAATATTTCTGTTAAATAAAGAATAAAGTTAGAGACTTCTTGCTTAAGAGTTTGTGCGCATGTTATGGGAAATGAGAATTTTTGTTTAAAATGGAGGAACTACTAAGTCAGTACTTCTGTGCTATCGAAAACTAGAGATGTCTAAGTCTGCTTCCTTTCCCTTGTTCGCTAATCTTGAGCTGAGACTTGTCTTGGTTCCTCTGTCTTTGCTTGATGGAGTGAATGTTTTGTTTTATATACATGTTCCTTCTACCAGCGTGCTGCTTTCTATCTCTGTTACTCCATGCTTGGGTGTGTAAGGTTTCATTGTTTCCTTACAAGGTATCGTACCTCTTTGGTTAAGCAGAATAGCCGGTCTTTCCCAAGCTAGTTAGTGATTGTTTTCTTAAGAATGTGCCCAGCCGCGAATTGGTTGTAATCACTGTTGGAATGATTTGTCTTCTGGTCTCTTAGGAATCGAAGTGCATGTAGTTGATTCAAGCTTGAGTTTATAATTGCTCCACATTTATTATGTTTGGGGTGCAACGTTGGGCTGTGTATGTCTGGCCAGCGTCTGTTCCAGTTCAACCGAATGATGACTATGTATGGAGACCGTGCATAGTTTATCCTCACCTTCTAAAGTTATGCGTTTCTCTTAGTTTGGCCTGTCATTTCTTCTTTGTGGAATGTAAGGTAGCTCTGCTGCGATAGTTTGGAAATTATGAGTGGCTGTACAGCCTTGTAGCTATTGATGTTTTCCCTTATCCACTGTCATCTCAGCTTAGCCGTAAGCCTATGTGGTTCTTCTTTGTTAAAGCACTGCAATTTTGGTTCCCCTGTTGTTTAAAGATCACTGTGTTTTGTTATGTTTGTTGATAGAAAACACCTCAGAGTTTATCCAGAACCGTAGGTAAGAAACATTTAGAATTACATTGCAAATGCTATTTACGTTTGTTAGAAAGTAAACATCTTAGAGCCTTTCGCAAACAGTAAAYTAAGAGGAACTTACTAAAGCAATTAAATTGTTCTCTTGTAGTGATAAAGAAATTCTATGCTAGGGAACTGCACTACCTAACTGTGAAAATCGAGAACCACAGATTGGAAACCAAGAGATACATGAGTTGTATGTTTAACCGTTCCATGTTGTGTATTTTTTTTAGTTAAACATTGTTGAGACACTATGCGGTGTTTATTTTTACGATTATAATAATCACTACAGTACATTTAAGATTTGATAGAGTGTGCTGTAAATAGCCTACCGAGTGCAGTTCTGGCATTTTATTTTATCTGAATGATAATAGTCTAGTAAGACTAGCTGAAAATTACAGTTCTTGATGACGGTGTAAATGAGTAGCCATAATTTTAATTTAGAATACTTTCTTTCTATGATAGTTGAGATTATGTATGGATGTATATGTTTTATGGGAGGGTGTCGAATGTGGGACAACCAGAGGAGGGTAGAAATGAATGTTATATCTACCTGCCAGTAGAGACTTGGCGAAATTGCTTTGGCCAAAGCGTGTTTGCATATGTACTTTTTATATGCCGGTTAATTGATCCATCCCTCTGCCACATCCGTGTTAGATCTACTGTTAGACATATGTGTCAGTAGTATGTTCACAGCTACACCAGATCCATCCGACCTTCCAGCGTCGGTTGCTAGGCTTCTCGGGCTAGGGTCGGCGTGTTCTTCGTGTCAGGAAGAACCCCGGGGGAGCTAACCACTCCGTGGTTGGGTGGATAAAAGCGCCTGAGCCACACTCCCGTCTCATGATAGCAGATCGACGCGTGTCCGATGGCTAAGGAGACAGGAACATATGGATGGACCCAGGTCCGAGGTACTTTCTTTTGTAATTGTTATATGTACCAATTTCTATATTATTATCTTTGCTTCATCTATGTACTGAGATGAGCTGATGTCTGGCATGCAGGTCGACATCCGAATCATTGTGTATCACTTAACTGAAATGATCTATTTTGTGACACTTAAATTGTTGGAAGTCCGACATGTGGTCGACTTTTCCTTATTGTAATCGTCATAGCAATGTTGGTCATGTGATGACCTAAATTCTCATCCTTTATGATGTCTTTATTGTACTTTATAATTAATGAAGTATGACATGTAGGTCGGCTTCCTTCTGTAATGCACATAGCTTATATGAGATCATATGATGGATTCTGCATACACTGTATGATGACTTTACTATTCAACTTCTCTTATGGTTTCATGGAATATATATCAACATGAAGGTCGAGACTGTATAGCATATTTTGTCTTTATGAGAGTACATTGTAATTGATTTTGTCTCTGACTATTGTCGACCATGTTCTCTTGTCGACTTTTCCGCTTTTTATGTTACTTATATGATGTGGTATTTTGTGGGTAAATGCAGTCTTTACATGTGGTATCAGAGCCATGTTTAACTCTGGGACTTTGGATTACTACTTGCTGAAGCTACGTATTCTGTGTGGATGCAGGATTTAATCTGTCATCATGAACACCAGAACTAGCAACAGAGCAGGATCTAGCAATGGTCCAAATGAACAGCCTGAACAAAGGCTAGATCAAATTTTAGCCCTTTTGACTCAACAAGGGAATCTCCTGCAACAACAGGTTGCACGTATGGATCACCTTGAAAATGACATGAGGGGTAGGCAGGATGAGACTCGTCAGAATGAGGAGCAAAGGAAATTGGAGGAGGATAGGAGGGTTGAGGAGCAACAGAAGAGAGATGCTGATCTCAGGGCTATAGAGATAGCCGAAAATAGGGGCAAGATAGCTGAGGAGCTCAACAAAGACCTGAAAAAGGTCACACCTCCTACCTTTAGCGGTAAGACCCTTGGGGATGATGCCGAGGCATGGATCATTTCCTTGGAGAAATACTTCCATGTCCGAAACTTCTCTGGACAATCTAGGGCGATGTGTGCTACCTTTCAGCTAACAGGTGAAGCTGCCACTTGGTGGGAAAATGTGATGGCAGAAAAGAAACTTTAGCTAGGAGAGATATCCTGGGAGGAATTTCTATAGTTGTTTCGTACGAGGTGGTTACCTCAGTTGTTCTTCGACAGGAAGGTGGCCGAATTTCAGAATTTGATTCAGGGAGTCCTGACAGTTACCCAGTACCATGAGAGATTCTGTCATTTAGTGAAATATGTTCCCCAGTACCAACAGGATGAACGATTCAGGACTCGCAAGTTCATAACAGGGTTACGTCCTAAGGTAGGTGCCGAAGTGGAGATGCATGAGCCAGAAACTATGGATTTTGCACTGAGAAAGGCTCTTAGACAGGAACAGAGGTTACAAAGTTTGTCCAAGGTGGGCAATAATCATAAATCCAATAACAATCAGGGTTTTAAAAGGAAATATCATGATAATAAACAACATAATGGTGGACGCCAGCAAATCAGGAATATGAAGGGTAAAGGACAAGGAAATTCAGGAAGGAATTCCTACAGAAACTCTCAGAACCAAAACCAGAATAAGGGAAACAACGGGGATTCCAACAGGTATGGAAACAGGAGAGACAAGCCAGAGGGAAAACAGGGACCCCGTGATGGATGTTATGTCTGCGGAGGTGATCATTTTGCTGCTAGATGCCCACAACATTCAGATCGTAAAGGATTTCAAGCACAACACCACATTCATGCAGCCATTGATCACAGGCAGGCTGATTTTCAGGCTACCCCTATTCAGATGACTGGTAAGCTTTTCGGCCAAAATGTTTCAATTTTAATAGATACAGGAGCTA
>MU226992.1:19412-67437 GCA_018584345.1 Thuja plicata
GTTATCTGTTTCCGGCTTTGGCCGAGTGACTCTGCGGGGTGATTTTATTTATCCCCCGGCCCCTTTTTTGTGAATATGTAACTTTGAAATTTTTTAATGGAAAGGAACTATTCATCAAAAAAAAAAAGTTATTCATCTCAAATGAAATAAGTCTACCAATCAAACTATCTAGAGTAACATTTTTATTTGCTACTGCTCTCATTTCTTAGATAGAAGATACTCTAATAGCATATACAGGTAGTCAGGTTCTTAGAATTTTAATTACCACTATTTCTTCTTCAAGTACACGTCCTAATACCCAAATAGCATTAACAACCTCTTTGATTCTGCTACTATACTGAGTGATTTTTTCTCCTTCTTTCATCTGTAGGTCATCAAACTTTCCTCTTAGGCTTTCAACCTTGGCTCTCAGCACGTTTGCATCTCCTCCATGTACTATCCTTATTTTTTACCACATTTGCTTTGCAGTGGTGCATGTCTTGACATCTTCAAATTCAGCATCAGAGAGTGAGAAAGAAAGTTCTATCATCATAGAATTTTGTTCATGCTTTTCTCTCAATTGATCAACTGTCGGAGGTCCAGTAGGTAAAAAAATTCAGTATCCAAGTATTGTGTGACATCATTTCCAATACTTGATAGGTGGAGTCTTATCCTGCTTTGCCATGATGAAAATTTTTCCTTGTTCAGCTTAGGCACATCCCTTTTTCTCATCTTGTGATCTTTATCTTGAGTCTTTAAACTCCCTTTCTAAGAACACAAGATCTGATACCAATTGTTAGAATAACTGAGGGGGGGGGGGTGTGAATCACTGGCCTCAAAAATTAATCCAATAATTCAACCAAAACTTTATACCACAAATATAAAACCTCTCATAATCTTCAGTCCTAAAAGATGTATGCCTTCTGTGAATCTAACATTTATATACTGCTCAGTGAATATACTATTTGTCCTTTCCTTAAGCTTTACTGAATAACAGTTTATCCTTTTCTATCCTTTACCAAAATACAGTAAATAACTTAGTGTTTACCGATCAATCCTATTTTAGTAATGTGTACAAAAAAACATCAAAGCAATGAAGTGTATACACATGTGACACATGGATTTTTAATGTGGAAACCCTATTAAGTGAAAAATCAATTGTGACTGGTAACCCAAAATTTTCACTCTTCTTAATTGAGCTCAGTGAAGAGCCAACCCTGTTAAAGATTACAAACACACTGTTAAGTGAGACCTTGTTAGAGGATTTAAAACTAACAACTTGTCATTTGATATCTGGCATTCACTATTCTTTCAATATGAGAAACCTTTTGATACTCCTTGGGATGTATCTGAATATATAAAGGGTGGTTAAATCCCACTCTGTTAAGAGATTTTCTAAATCAATGGTTAAACTAAAATAGTAAATGATTTGTTCACTAATACAACTTTAATTGCAGATTTTTAGATCTATTGTAAGTCCATAATACCTCTCTAATCAATTTTCTCTTTTGTTCTTTTTCTCCCCTTCTTTCTGCTCAGTGAATGTTATTACTTCTTTGTTGCTTAGTGTCCGTGGATTTCTTGGCTCTGTCTTATAGCCTGTATGATCATATCTATATGAAGACTTCTATCTTCATCATAATTCTATTAAGCATCCTCTTCTTTTATAATGAATTACTTGTCTCTTTATATAGACATGATTTCACCATTTCTTGTCCTTCTTGTTTTCTTCATTGATCACTTCTTGATCTGTAAAGCTCACCATGCTTGCTTTAGTTTTATTATGTAAATATCTCCTTGTTTTCTAGAATAAAACATGCTTTAAATCTCCTTCTTATCTTTAGCTACTAACCGGTCAATGAAAACAAAGTAATCAATCAGTTAACTCTATATTTAGCTCCTTCCAACTAAGTCTTTTGTCATTTTTGAACTCCAGTTCTAATCGGTGTTCAACTCCTACTTTGCTCAGTCATTGACCCCAGTTGTCCTCACACATCTCTGCCCATCGGGCAATACTATGAACTTTAGTTCTGCTCAGTAATACTTGCTCAATTTACACTATGACTCTTCTCGGGGTTCTCTATCCATCGGTGTGCACTGTCCGTATGTGTTTACTGTCACTTGATGTATACTAAACTTTTATGCATTACTAATAACATAACCTTTATATCTTTGGTTCTTTGAAATATATGACATTATGTATATGAAAAATCATATTATATCAAGTTGACATCAATGACAATACAATACATTAACTGATTTAATGTCTTGCATTTAACTTTTTGCAGCTCGGTGATCATTGGTGCAGAGCACCTCCCATTTTGGCTTGAAGATTGGTTAGTTGGTGTTTAGGGATGTTTAGGGGTCTTTGATATGTTTGTAATAACATCCATAAGTTTTGGATCCAAGCTTGTTCATTTATGTTTGTAAGAGCACAATTTTCTCCTAGGTTAATGGAGTTTTAGTTACACACCACATGTGTGAGCATTATGTACGGATGATTCTCTGAGTTTTCCTTGCATTTGCAATGTTTCTACAACCTTGTACGACTATGTACGGATTGGATTGTACAATATGACTCCATGGGAGTGTAGATTTTTTTTTTATATTTCTTTTGCATATTCAATTTTTTTTCAAGTTAAGGCATTGTAAAGTTATACTTATTTTCAGGTGATTGTGTCTACAACTTCCATTTGTAGAGTTGCAGGAACAAAAATGGCTCTAACCTAAGCATCCAAGGTTGAAAATGAATGAAACCTTGTGGAATGATAGGTTAGGGTCTCTACATAATTTTTTTTCTTTCCTTTTTGTTGTTGCAATTGAAATCCTAGGTTTGGAGTGATGCCCTAGCATGACTACTTAGAGTAGGTGAGCCAGGACAATGCAAAGATTGCATTGAAATAGCATGCCCATGATCTAGTATGGACATCTTAGTGGAATGTGTGGAAGCCCTAGAGTGTCTCCTTGGAGGATCAAAAGGTTTCAGGAGTGGGCATGAAGTTTGAAGACAAATTAGATGCATTTTGCAGTAACTGGTCCAGAGGCCTAAAAGATAGCCTAGAAACTAGGGCATGGACACAATTAGGGTTGTGGGTGTCTTGAGGATCTATAACTTTGGATTCTAGAAGGGATAGGTGATATATTTCAGAATCATATAGTATTACATAGGGTTTTGTGGAATAATCTGCAGATTTTGGTCAAAAATAGTGAAAATAGACCTAATACAATTAGGCCTAATTAGGCCTATCTTTGATTAGTGATAACAAAGAGATGGTTATAGTGGCCAGAAGTGTTTGAAACATCTAGAAGGGACATGTAAGGTCCCAAGAACATAGTCTAGATCCTAAGATGTGTTTGGGAATATCCTAAGCAAGGGTTTAGGTTTATAGAGGGAAATCTAGTGAGAAAACAAGGTAAATAGAGGACTAGTTGGAGTTGATTGTGCATTGTTTCTTCATCATCTCAACTATACCTAGGAGGAAATTTGAATTTAGGGTCTAGGAGGCCAATCTTGGTGAAGGAGACATAGGTGGTTGAAACCATTGGATGGTTCAAAGAAGTTGATTAACAATTTGGAGAAGGGTAAACACTACAACCCTAGACCCTCTGCATCAGAGTGGTATCAGAGCCAGAACTATAGTAAGTTTGGTGTATGTCTAAAGGGGAGGAGAGCCGTGAGATTGAAAGCATGCCACCCAAGGAAATGAGAAAGGATTCCATAGTGGAATTGGTTCAAGAACTATTGGCAAAGGCCAATCTATCATAACTAAAGGGTAAGAGGAGAGTCACTGAATGGGGAGACGAAAGTGATGAAGAGGATGAAAGCCAGACAGGAGAGAAAGCAGGAAAATTCAAATAAGTGGAGATGGATAAGGACTAGAAGGTGTTCTTGGATGCCTTTAAATCCATCAACAAAGATAGTATGGAACACATTCCTTACTCTAGCGGAAGTTTGAATGGTGAAGAGTTGTTGGATTGGCTAGAGGCCATAGACAATCAATTTGATTACAAATATGTGTCAGAGGAGAAGAGAGTCAGTTATGCCAAGGCTAGACTCAAGGGATCAACATTGATTTGGTGCAACATGATGCAAGATGAAAGGGTAACCACTGGAAAGAAGAAAATAGTCTCTTGGGATAGGATGGAGATTAGATTGAGGGCACAATTCCTACCCATTGATTACAAGATACAAATGTATCAGAAGTTACAGAAATTAAGGAAAAAAGAGCTGACAGTAAGTTCCTATACTGAGGAATTCAATAAGTTGAGCCTAAGGGAAAGAAGGCAAGAAGAAGAAGTAGAAAAGGTAGCAAGGTATCTTAATGGATTGAGACAAGTAATCCAAGATGAGATCAATATGATGGCCCCTAAAAAATCATTTCAATTAGCATTCAGAGAAGAAGAGAAGGCTAGAGGGAGGAATGATTCCTAGCAAAGAGGTAGAGGCAATAGAGGATTCATAGGTAGGCGTAACTTTGGAAGAGGTCAAATTCCAAGAAGGACAGAAGAAACTCAGTGTGTAGACAAAAATGGAGGCAACCAGTATAGGGGTTCATTTCAAAGAGGAGGATACATAGGAAAAGGACCTCCAAGGGGTAGGTTTCAGTCACAAGGCAGGACCAACTCTGTCTTCACTGGCAAATGCTAAAATTGCAACCAAGTGGGTCATACTATGGGAAGATATCCTAAGAAAGCTACCACCTCATCCATGGAAGAAAGAAGGACTCGTCAAGTGAAATAAGATGACACACAAAGTGTCACCTCACCAATCTCCAAGGCAAGGCCAGTATTGGATGGAGAAAACCTTATGTTGAGAAGGACTTTATTAAAATTTCCTAGTGTTGTAGAGCCACCGCAGAGGAAGAGCTTGTTAAAACTAATTTTAGGTCACATGGGAAGATCTGCAAGGTAATAGTGGACTCTGGTTCCATAGAGAACATAGTATCAATAGAGATGGTGGACAAACTAAATCTTAGAAGGATACCACACACTACTCCCTACAAGGTGTCATGGCTAAATAAGGGCCAACAGATAGTGGTGGATGAACAAACTTTGGTAGAGTTTTAAATAGGGGGGTAAAAAGAGAAGGTGTTATGTGACATATTGCCTATGGATGCATGCCACCTCCATCTAGGACATCCATGGCAATATTATGTGAAGGCCATTCATGATGGGAAAAATAACAACTATGTGATTAAAAAACAAGGGAAGAAGTTTCAAATGGATCCTTTGCAGGAACCTAATGAAGAGAAGCATGTGGGGACTAGTGTGATGCTCTTGAGTGGAAAAGAGTTCCTTAAGGTCATGAAGAAGGAAAGAGGGGTTTGTTTTGTAGTGATAGTGAAACCAAAAGAAGAGACTAAGGATAAAGTCAATATGCCACAAGAGGTACAAGCATAGTTGGAGAAGTACCATGAAATAGTGGATAATGGATTTCCTAGTGCATTCCCACCTATGAGGGATGTGAGTCATTAGATAGACCTAATACTAGGAGATAATCTACCTAACAAGGCATCATATAAAATGACTCTAAGTCAAAATACAGATATTGCTAAACAAATTCAAGATTTTCTAGAGAAAGGGCTTATAAGGAAGATTTTAAGTCCCTATGCTGTGCCACTATCCTTGCACCTAATAAGGATGGAAAATGGAGGATGTGTACTGACTCCACGGCTATTAACAAGATTACAATCAGATACAGATTTACCATGCCCCGGATTGAGGATTTGTTGGACAATTAGGAGGGTTCTTGTTATTTCTCCAAGGTGGATTTGAAATTAGGGTACCATCAAATCAGAGTTAGGCCTGGTGATGAGTGGAAAATAGACTTCAAGACAAATGCAGGGTTGTATGAGTGGCTAGTAATGCCCTTTGGCCTAACAAGTGCACCTCGCACATTCATTAGGCTCATGAATGAAGTGCTAACAGACTTTATAGGTAAATTTGTAATTGTTTATCTAGATGAAATTATGATCTTTAGCAGGTCTAAGGACGAGCACATGAAGCACTTGGAAATGGTGTTGAGGAGGCTACACCAAGAGAAATTGATGATGAATCAAGAAAAATGTGATTTTTTGAAAACTAAATTAGTATACCTTGGCTTTGTTGTTTCTAATGGATGCATTAAGATGGATCTTGATATGGTCAAGTCTATATTGGAATGGTCAACACCTAGATCCATAGGAGATGTAAGAAGTTTTCATGGATTAGCTTCTTATTATAGGAATTTTGTGAGAAATTTTAGACATGTATGTGCACCAATACTAAACACTATAAAAGGAGGAATCAAATGTCAGTTCAAGTGAACAGAGGCAATAGATAAAGGCTTTGAAATGTTGAAGAAAATGATAGAGGAACTACCTACTCTTAGGTTCCCTAACTTCAATCAGTTATTTGTGGTGGAGTGTGATGCTAGTAAACTAGCCATTGGGGTAGTGTTGAGTCAAGAGGGGCATCTTGTGGCATTCTTCTTAGAGAAGTTGAATAAATCCAAGAAAAAGTAATCCACCTATGATTTGGAGTTGTATCCAATGGTGCAAGCACTAAAAAAAGGGAGACATTATCTCCTACCAAGGGAATTTGTAGTTTATATAGATAATCATGCCCTTAGCTTCTTGAATGGGCAAGAGAAGTTGAATCAAAGGCACCTAAAATGGGTAGAATCTTTGCAAGCATATACCTTTGTCATAAAACACAAGAAAGGTGTTAGCAAAAAAGTTGCAGATGCTCTAAGAAGGAGAGTGTTGACTTTTCAGGAGATAGAATTGCAGAGTGTAGGGATCAGTGATCTTAAATACCTCTACAAAGAAGACAAATATTTCAAGGATGTTTGTGAAGCATGTGAGAAGTTCCAATAGGGTTTTAAAGTGGATTTTAATGACTATATGTTGCAATAAGGACTATTTCTCAAAGGAAATTTGTTGTTTATACCTCAATCCTCAATGAGGGAGAACATAGTCAAGGAAAAATACCAACGAAGCTTGGGAGGCCACTTTGGAGTGGACAAGACACTTGAGAAAGTGAATAGGCATTACTATTGGCCTAAACTACAGTCAGATGTCAAATATTTTATGGATAAATGTCAGATATATCAGAGATCCAAAGGAAATAGTAGCAACACCTTGGGAGTGCTTGAGCATGGACTTTGTTTTGGGGCTACCTAAGACACCAAGAGGACATGACAGTGTGTTTTTAGTGGTGGATAGGTTTAGCAAGATGGAACACTTCATTCCTTGTAGACAAACCGATGATGCTTCACATATTACAGTTCTATTCTTCAAAGACATAGCGAGAATCCATGGATTGCCATTAAACATAGTAAGTGATAGGGATAGTAAGTTTGTGGGCCACTTTTGGAGGACCCTTTGGAAAATGTTAGGTACAAACTTATCTTTCACTTCAGCCTATCACCCTCAATCAGATGGGAAAATTGACATAGTAAATAGATCTTTAGGTAACCTATTAAGATGCTTGACTAAGCAACATGGATAGTCATGGGATCACATTATAGGCTAGGAAGAATATGCCTATAATGACTCCATCAATAGGAGCACTATTAAGATCCCATTTGAGATAGTTTATGGGGATAATCCAAGAGGGATCCTGGAGTTGAGGGATCTCATTTTATAGGATAGGAGGAGTGCACAAGGAGAATCCTTTGCAGGGTAGATGAAGGAGCTACATGACCAAGTTAAGAAGACTTTACAATAGCAAGTTGACAAGTACAAGACCAAGGCAAATATGACAAGGAGGGATTTACAATTCAAGGTGGGAGATATGGTACTTTCCTACCTTAGGAAGGAGAGATTGCCTAAAGGTAATCCCACCAAGCTACTAATGAATAATATAAGACCAGTAAAGATAGTGCATAAGTATGGTAAGAATGCATCTGAGGTGGAGTTGCCTCCTGATTTGGGCATCTCACCCATTTTTAATGTATGTGATATGTATCCCTATAAGGGTCTACCCTCAAACACCCAACAGCCAACACTTTCAAACTTGGGAGAAGAAGATTGGATCAGGTATTTTCCCCATCCTCAACCACTACAGTTGGATAGTGTCTTGACCTCCAAGGTGCTAAAGAAGACTAGGAAACGTACTTACAAGGAGTACCTCGTGAAGTATTAAGGGCTACCCAATTCTAAAGCCACTTGGATGACTGAAGCAGATATACTGAAGCATGGAGTCACCATTGAAGACCTCCTAACTCAAGGGACTTGAGTTCTTTGTCCCAGGGGAGTATGGTGCAGAGCACCTCCCATTTTGGATTGAAAATTGGTTAGTTGGTGTATAGGGTTGTTTAGGAGTCTTTGATATGTTTGTAATAAGATCCATAATTTTTGGATCCAAGTTTGTTCATTTATGTTTGTAAGAGCACAAGTTGCTCCTAGGTGCAAATGTTGTCACAATGGCCTAAATTTGGAAAAGCTACTAATTTTGAGAAAATGGGGGATATGGTTTCATCTAGGGTCCTAAGTGTCCTAACTAGGGTCCTAGAGTGGGTCAAAGACTATTGAGTTGACCAAATTTGTCAAAGACCAAGAAATGCTCAAAAGTTGCTAGCAACTTTCAAAAGTTTCTTAATGAAGGAATGGATGGTTCTAACCACCCATGCTCAGGTATTTAAGCACAGATTGGTTAATAGAGTTTTAGTTACAGACCACATGTGTGAGCATTCTGTATCAATGATTCTCTGAGTTTTACTTGCATTTGTAGTGTTTCTACAACCTTGTACGACTGTGTACGGATTGGATTGTACAATCTGACTCCATGGGAGTGTAGAGTTTTGTTTTACCTTTCTTTTTCATATTCAAGTTTGTTTTCAAGTTAAGGAATTGTAAAGTTACACTTAGTTTTAGGTGACTGGTTCTCCAACTTCCATTTGTAGAGTTGCAGGAACAAAAATGGCTCTAACATAATCATCCACAATTAAAAATCAATGAAACCTTGTGAAATGATAGGTTAGGGTCTATACATTTTTTTTTTCCTTTCCTTTTTTTTCTTGCAACTGAACTCCTAGATTTGGAGTGATGCCCTAGGTTGACTGCTTGGAGTAGGTGAGCCAGGGAAGTGTGAAGATTGCATTGAAACAACACACCCATGATCTGGTATGGACATCTTAGTGGTATGTGTGGAAGCCCTAGAGTGTCTCCTTGAAGGATCAAAATGTTTCAGGATTGGGTATGAATTTTGAAGACCAATTGGATGCATTTTGCAATAACTGATCCAGAGGCCTAAAAGATAGCCCAGAAACTAGGGCCTAGAAGAAATTAGGGTTGTGGGTGTCTTGAGGATCTATAACTTTGGATTCTAGAAGGGCTAGGTAATAGCTTTCAGAATCATATAGTCTTCCATAGGGTTGTGTGAAATAATTTGCATATTTTGGTCAAAAATAGTGAAAATAGACCTAATACAATTAGGCCTAGTTAGGCCTATCTTCTAGTAGTGATAAAAAATTAATGGTTATAGTGGCCAAAAGTGTTTGAAACACCTAGAATGGATATGTAATGTCCCAAGAATATAGTCTAGATCCTAAGAGGTGTTTGAGAAGATCCTAAGCAAGGATTTAGGGTTCTAGAGGGAAATCTAGTGAGAAAACAAGGTAAATAGAGGACTAGTTGGACTAGTTGGAGTTGATTGTGCATTGTTTCTTCATCATCTCAACTATACCAAGGAGGAAAGTTGAATTCGGGATATAGGAGGCCAATCTTTATGAAGGAGACATAGGTGGTTGAAACCATTGGATGGTTCAAAGAAGTTGATTAACAATTTGGAGAAGGGTAAACACTGGAACTCTAGACCCTCTGCATCAATCATCAACTTAGCATCTTCAAAAATATAATTAGATATAGTTCATCATGAATGATACCAATATTGAATGCCTTGAAAAATTCCTTCAATTGCTTGAACACTTGTATGCTTGAATGCTTGATCTCCAATGAATGCCTTGATTGCTTGTAAGAACATGGAATTTATTTCTCAATTGATTACCTATAATTGTGGATTACTTGGACTTCCCAAAATGAAGTGAGTAGGCATCCTTCTATACCAATTTCACTACCAAAATTGAAAAGGGTCGAGTGCACAAGGCAAGAAAATAATTTTGAACCTAGAGACGGGCCCAAAATCCTGAGGCTTTCCACCTTGGGGGGAGGTCAACCTCGGCCTCACCCTAGGAGCTAGTCCAACCTCTGCCTACCCCTAAGGGGATTGGTCAACCTTTTCCTACCCTTGTATGGTTTCACCATTGGATTTTGTGCCTGGAGTCTCGGGAAAAGGGAAAACATAAGAGGAAACAAACAGAAAGTAGGGGTATAGAAAGCATAAGGGAAAAATCGGACATCCAATAATCATGTAGGTATTAAAGAGGGCCTAGTGCATCCCATTAAGGAGGGATAAAAGGTATTATCATGGGTGCTTCCATTTTAATATGATACATTTAGCCTCCACTTAAGCGGGAGTATGAGGCAAGGCATACTCACGGTAAAGGAAGAGAGAAAAGAAGAGACATTCAAGCAAAATGCAAAGAGATAGAACATCACTAGGTCTAAGTACATAAGCCCCAAACTAAGGATCCTAACTCCACACCCATGCACAAGGGCATGAAAACAAAATAAAAAAAAAAAAAAAGGCACAAAGAAAAAGGGTTTAGTACTAAAACAAACTCCAAATAAACTAGTGAAAGAGACCTCAATCATAAATGCCTCATCCGCTAATATCATGTTTTTAAGGATATTGAAAGATCATAAATGATCACATAGAAAAGACAAAGGCAACATCATAGACATTATAAACTCCATGATCTAATCCTACTAGAATGAGAGAGAGAGAGAGAGAGAGAGAGAGATGTGATTACCATACCTAATAAGATGTGTTTATCTTACTATGAACTAGAAAAGGATAGGATTTAACATTATAATAGGTCTGTGTACCTGATATTCAATCCTATAATACTTTTCACCTTATAGTCACTTAGTGTATGTGTGCGCCTTCTGGCAGCTTAGTGTATGTGCGCCTTCTGGAAGCTTAGTGTATGTCTGTGCCTTCTTAGTGGCTTAGTGAACCCCACAAATAAATTTCATCTTATCACCATGGTGTGTATTTGTGTATGTAAATGTGTATCCTAGGGATAGATAAATATCACTTATACCATGTTTAGGATTTAGCATTCTGTAAAACAAAAAAGGTTTAAAACAAACATGTATAACTATGGTACAAGGGAGGTCATGTGTATTCCCCCTCCTTATGATGTCTACATAGTAGATTTTATAAGAAAGAGAATAATGGATACCCACTTCCATCAAAAGGAGATATCCTTTAAAGCAACAATGTATTTCATATTCTTAACAAAGAGCGTTATCCCTTACAAGCTAACAACATAGATAATCCTAAAAGGATATATCACTTATGAGATGAGGATCCTTGAAAGGGATTAATATTTCTTATAGGACATCTACCTTCAAGAGGAGAGCTTGAACAAAGATAACATCTTCGAGACAAAAAATCAGCTATTTATCCCCCTATTTCCAGGTGAAATAGGATTTTTTGGTGAAGGATGACAAAATTTAAATCACAAAGTAAGGGAAAATGTTTATTATGAACAAAGTTTTGAAAATAAAGAAGAGGTGATGACTTAGGACATACACCACTTGTATAAGAGAGAATCCTAGTCAACACAACAATTCCTTATAATAAAATAATATCACATGATAAAAAAATAACATTGTACTAAGGAAAAGTAGATCCTTAGACAAGGAAAGAGAAAGAAGCCTTTCCCCCCAAGGGTAAAGGAAAGAAAAATTGCAAATGATAAGTAGTTTTCAAGAGATACTAATTGTAACAAAAGAGACAACAACATATATACTTGAAAATATATAACATGGAAAGTACAAATCATTAAGAATAGAAGATAAAAAAATATGATCATGAAGTATAAAACATGTATCTTTAACAATAATATTGTATGATATAAAGCTATAGAAAGAAGGAAGAAAAGAAGGAAGGGGATGTCAAATTAACCCCCCTCCATGAAGTGGTTTCTTATACAAGATATACACTTCCTATCCAACATAAAGTATATGTTGGAAATAATGGGAAGTATGTACTGAGAGGGGAGGGGTGAATCGGTACCTCTAAAACTTTTAGTTAATTAACCTTTAACCTTATGTAATCAAATCTTTTCTTTACCGATCAAATCTATTGTTCTTTCTTAATGCATGTGATATCAATTCATAATCTTAATTGTATGTAGACATTCATAGAAAATTTCATGAAATCAATAACACGTAACACAAGATATGGTAACGCAGAAAACCCCTGTTAGAAGGTAAAAACTACGGTGGGGATGGCACCCACAAAAACTTCACTATCTGCAGATTGGAAGGGGTTGACTAAGGCTTAAAATTTGATCACTTCTGATGATCTACCCTGTTAGGAGTATTATGTGGAGATTGGTTAAGGTCTGCTCTATTAAGAGATTTAGAAACACTATTTAGTGTGCACTCACTTAAGATATTTACAATAGGATTGTTAAATCCACCTTTCTTGAAAGGATTTCTTCTATTTTCTACACTTGTTAGAATGTAGACAAAATTACTCATTGACCTGAGTGTATGCAATCTTCAATTGCTAATTAAAAATCCATTATAATCACATGTACAAAGTTTTATGCCCTGCATACCCATCCCTACATTTTTTTGGCAAAATTTTGGGTCCCCCTTGTTTTGCGCTTTTGGTTCTTCCTTTGTTTCTTTTTGGCTTATTTTGTTTTCTCTGGCCTTTGCCTCCGTGCAGCCATTATTTTTGCTTCCTTTTTTTTTTCTACCCTCTAGGATCTGCTCCCAAAGTGTTTTTTCCTTTGTGCTAGCCAAATTCCAAAGCTCAGGATTCTTGTGTCATTACTTCCTCTTTAGTTGAAGGGTGTGGTCATGCGGGATCCCCAGGCCCGGAGTCTGAGGCCTTGCCTTTTTCTCAGGGTTTACGGAAGGGAATGATTTGTTTTGACCTGAAGGGTATAAATTGGGTTTAACTTTTCATTGTTACACTTACCGCGAACAAATTACCCTTGGTGCGAATTAAGAGCGAACTGTGCATTTAACAAAGAGCTAAGTGAAATTTACTTTGAGTGTTAACAATGATTTAAAGTTTTGATCTATGCATATTCAAGCTATCCTAAAGTGTTTTCGATGCATTCATGGTTTTGAAGAGTTGTTCGATTACAGAGAACCTCCCATGCCCTTCCTTTTTGCATCTCTAGTTTTAGGTAGGTCTACTTTTGGACCTTCTCTTTCCTTTTGGTTTTTGTGTTTTGTTCCTTTGTTTTCGGCTTTTGTTTGCTTTGTTTTCCAGTCTTTTTCGTTGCTTCCCGTTGGTGGGATGGCTCTGTAGGAAGGTTGTCTTCCTTCTGTGCAGTAGTAGATAGTGTAGAGTAATGTAAATTTCTGTAAAGTCTGTAAATTTGTAAATAGCAGCTTGTAGATTTCTTGTAATTTTGTTTGCGTCTATAAATGTTGTTCTTCGGCCTCCTATAAATAGTGGGTTGTCCGGTGTAGTCTCTGTATAGTCATCTGTAAATGTGTGTCTAGTCTATACATTCATTTGAGCCCTACCCATTTTTTGACAAGCTCACTGTGCCCTCTACATTGTCTAACCAAATTTGAGCTCGCCCACCTTGTGTTCACTGGACTCGACCTCGTCACCTCGCCTGTTCAAGTTGTGGCACTTTCTCTCTCCTCTGTCACTTCAGCATTCATGGTGGGATGAATTCCCTAGTGCGAGCATTTAAAATCATCCCAAGTGGCATTCACTTCATTCGTGTCAAGATAGTCATCACCATAAATTCCATTACTCCATTTATTGCATGACCACATGATAGCCCACGTCAGCCCAATATGGTGAATTGCCAGGTCATTTCAATATCGATCAGTTTTTCCAAACTTTGGGTTGCATGTAACCCCGTGGCCTTCATCTCCTTTGTCACATGAACCAGAATCCATGGGACCCCCAGGTGTTGATCAAATTCAAAGTAAGTAGTTATTGTTTAATTGATTTTTGAGATTTGATATCAACTAACGTATTTTTAAGGACAGGTGGGAAATGGTGATAAAATCTTTGTAGCCCAAAAGTTTATTATATCTTATTATTTGTATTAACAATTGTCCAGTCTTGCAAGCTAGCAAAAACTCATCAATCAAACATGTATGAGGTATATTCACCTCCCGGAAGTCCGGAACTCCCATCCACCTCAACAAGGGTGGCCAACAAGACAAGGGCTAAGAAGGCACTGGAAAAGCTCCCACTCACCGCAAAATACCTAAGGGAGGGTGTCATCATGGGATCCAAGGTGGATTCCAAATTATAGCTAATCACTGACACAAAGGTTGAACCGTGGGCCAAATTGCAAGGTCTGGTCAGGACAATGTTCACTCAAGGTTATGTCAGAGATAGTATATCCAAGAACGTGGCTTCCTCTGGCATAATCAAGGCCAATTGCTTCCCTTGTTCTGTGTAGTCCCTAGAGCTGATTCTCACTCTGGCAGAGCACTACAACACAACTATCTGAGCTGTTATACTCATTGCTTCCCTTCCAACAGGCTACCCAATGCCCTTAGTGTCCCTCGATGCTGCCACTTTTACTTTGGGGTTGGGAATCCCCCAATTCGCTAATTCTATTGTCATCTCCCAAGCTGTGTCACTACAAGAGTTCAAAAAAGTTCAATAGGTGGCCCGATAGCACCTTAACACCCACTAGCTAAAGATGCCAAAGAAATATTACAAGAAGATGAAGTTGGAGATCCCCCGCATAGATTTCAAAGAAAGCATACATGCATGGATCATCTTTTTTTGTCAGGCTTCGGGTAACAACATGCCCAAGATTTTTTAGCCTGGATGTACTACTTTTTGTACAACATCACCACCAATGGGAAAAATTTTGATTGGGAAACTATTGTTTCCAATCATGTGGACTTCCAACTAAACAAGGTCAGACAAACATCAAAGTTCCACATGACTTAATATGTTCTATGGGCACTGGCACAACATAGACCCAGAATTTGGGGTTTATTTACAGTGGGCGTCCTTGGGATAGGACCCAACCAAAGTGCTCCTTGGGATCATTTTCCCCACATTCAATGGGAAGCCAGCTTCCCCAATTTTTTTCAGTTAAACAATACCTTCATTTACTATAATATTTTGATACCCACTCGGGATGCTAGTTACCAGCTATCAAAGGAGGCCATAGCCTTGGTCAATTCTTATGGCCATTATTTTATTCAATTTTAGAAACATTCATACATTTAGGTGGTAGGGCTCTCCAGAAAGCCCTACCTATTGCCCAAACACTGTGGGGAAAGGATTATTTTGATGGAGTATTACAAGCAAATTTTGGAGGTCCATACATATTATGGGGTGAAGAAGGTTACCACCATCCCCTTCCCGATCACTTGCGGGAATTATACTTGCAGCCTTGCAGCAGAAAGAGGCTGACAATGAATTAAAGAGTCTGGGGCTAGCATATTTCTACTTGGCATAGGTCAATTTTGATCCGCTGGGCAAAATAAATGCAGCCTTTCCCTACACGTTAGCACCTCATGAGCCTCACATTGAGGATTTTTAGGAAGATTTCCAAGATGACTTTGAAGTCCAGAGTTAACGCTATGAGAGGATAGCCAAAGGAATGATGAAATGCATGGGTCTCCAGACCATTCCCAAGGACTTCTCAGATACTGGACCCGTGGAGGACCCAGAGTATAAATCAAATGGGATTGACAAGATGGCTCTCCCTTCAGAGGATTGGGACACCCTGGAAGTTTTGAAAATAGAGGACATCACCAAGGATGTGGTGAAGTGGAGTCATGAGTATTTTTCATGGGTTTATAGAAAGAGCACCCGTCGATATGGTCCAGTTTTAGGGGGATCCTCTTCGGGCTCTGAAATGGCTGGACAAAGTACAGATAAGGGGAAATAAAAGGAGAGCACCCCAGCCTAGATCCTTTCCTCGGTTCCAACCCCAATAATGGAACAACTTCATGCTTAGCTTGAGTCATCCTGACAGCTGAGTGAAACCATCAGTGCCAGACTTTCCCTCAATCTCGTAGTCACTCTGGTGGGATCTGCCCTTCCCGCAAGCTCCCCTTCACTTGCAATACTCACGAGCTAGGTGGTGGAGAGGGAGGATGATGGTACGGCCATTTTGGATGCCAGATTACAAACCAGGAGAAGGAAGCAGAGAGCAGATAATCCTCCATTAAGAATAGATGCAAGCCCCATAACATCGGGCAATATTCCTATAGAGCTTATCCCTTCCTCCCCTGAAGCAAAAGATCATATGGAGGCTTCCCCTACCCATGAAGGTTTTGATGACATCTTCCAGAATGATGATCTGGTAAACTTACAAGAAGATGTGGAGAGGGCAGTGGAAGATATTTCCACACAATAAGCAAAAAATATCACTGGGGAGGGGGGAGGACAATAAAAAGAGATTACTCTGGAAGAGGAGACCCAGGAGCAAGAATAGGAAAGAACACTAGGTGCAGAAGAAACATTGGTCCCGAGGACCAAGACAGAAAGGCATATACAAGATGAGCAGTCAACTATGGCTGGGGAAATCAGACCTTTGGAAACAACCATACCCCCATTCATCATGCTCCAAATGCCTCTAGACACCCTGGGTGATCAGTTACCCCAACATACGACATTTGGCAAGGTGGTCTTTGTAGCACAAGAGTCAGACCTAGGTTAGACGCCTTTGCCCCCTCCAGAAAATAGGAAACCCTGATGATAAAGAAAAGGAGTCCATAGAAACTACAGATGCCAAGGAAGCACAACAAGTTCCTGAAGAGGACCCAAGTGTCCAGGACTTAGCAGTAAGACCGCCCCCGCCATCATAATGGCTGGTGGAATCAGAGAAGAGAAAGGCCCCAGCAGTAGCGAGAGTCCCTCTCTCTCTGGCTGAGATGATGACCCAAAACCAAGAGGCTCAGAAGCATAAGAATACCCAGACCCTCCATACCCTTTGGACTGGTCTGGGAGGAAACACCATCATAGTAATAGCGACACCTCCCCTAGATGTAGAATAGGCACCAGTAAGAGCTGTAGATTACACTATCACAGAGGTCCCTCTAGGGATGAGAGACAAATAGGGAGAGATGGACCTATTAAGAGAAGCCAGTCGGGCAATTGAGGCCCAATATGACAAGCAGGTGTAGAAGCTAAAAGAGGCAAAGGAAACAAATGATAATCTCCTCGGGCTTCTTACAGAATTGATGTAGCCATTGACTGTAATTGCTCCGGAGGCCTCTACTTCTGGAGCACCGATTTTGCATTGTGATATCGACGCACTGAGAACGATGAAGAAGAAGGCATGGGCAGTAGATGATTAGGTGATTGAGCAAGTAGGATCCATAAGGCATTTCTTGACAGCCACACTCCCAGACCTCCACCAGGCCATTAACATCTTGGGCCAAGTAAATTGCATTTTTTCCTAGTGGGAGGGGTAGATGGAAAATACAAAGAATAGAGGAGTGAATTAGAAGAAATAATGAATTTTGGGGAGGAGACCATCACGGAGATGATAATTTTGGGGGATAAAGATTTTGGGTACCTCCAAGCCCAACACTCCAGACTTGGTCTTAAATTTGAGATGAGAAGGAAACTGGTAGCGGTCCTAAAGGGTAAAGTCCTAGCAATTCAAAATTCTTTAAATTCATATGTGACATTTGTTACAAGGGTTTCGGAAGTCGATCCCTTCAGCACCAAGACGTGCACTCCGGTGGATTTTGTGGTGAGTAAGTTTGATGAAGTGATGGAGGCACATTTTTGGACTCCTAAAGATTTTGATGGATCGAAGATGTCGCATCTCACTCGTATGGTGCTCCAAGCCCATGATGCAGTGAAGGTGGCTTTAGAGTTCAAAGGTGTCAGAGATCTGATCGATCAGTTAGAGGTAGCCAAGGACCGCCGATACTATATAAAGGAGATAGATGAGGAGGGAATTCTCTATATTTTGGAGATATTCTGAAAATGTAAAGAGTAGTAAAGTCTTCTGGCCTCCAGATATTTCTGCCAGTAGGGAAAAGTTTTGAAGATTTATCATTCTTTGAGCGTAATCTCCCAGACTCCAAAATTCCAGATCCCAGTTTTGTATTCTTTTGCAGCAATCTGCGTCAAGGTTTGCTAGAGCTGACCAATCGCTATCAACAATTAATAAGGGTCAGAATGTAGGTGATCAAAACAATGATAGGTCTGACAGATGGAAAAATTCTAAAAGATGTCTTCTTATTCCCCCAAGGTGTTGCTCCAACATTTACTACCTTACACACCTCAAAGATAGGGAGCCACAATCAACATTAATGAGGTGTATGGCCTAAGTTACCAGAATAGGAAAGTTTCTTCTATAAGTACCACAACCCTCTTCTCTAGGCTAGTTCTTCTTGATTTCTCCCCTTTCTTCTTCCTCTGTCTTGTCAGAATGTTGCACATACCGAGAATGATTGTAAGTGGTGTAGGTAGTACTGGCCACAAATATTGTATTTTATTAGCAAGTGTACATGTAGATTAGGTCAAGTTTGTCAATAAATAACAAGACCAATGCCTTAACAAGGGTCAGAAAAATTGATGATTTCTTTGCCCAGTAGAAATAGAAAATAGTCATTAGAATTTTCTTTCAATTTGTTCTTAGTAGCTTAATGCTCCCTTGGAGCCATGAATGTACTCACCAGTGATGCTAGAACCACTTCAAGTTAATGAAAGAAGGAAGAACAGCTTGTGGCCATGTGTTATGTGTTTCTCTGATCTCCAAAGTTAGCAAATATATTTTGTGTTGTATGTTTTCTTATGTCCTTTGCTCTGGTGTTTTGTAGTTAGTTAAGTAATCTTATCTCCCTTTGCTACTGGATGTGTATGAATTACTGATTCTTAATGTATCCGATATTCAGTTTGTTTCCCTACACTAGAGAATTGTTGATTTTTGAATATGAATCGCATGATTATAAGTAGAAATACTCTAAGTCTGGTCTAGCTTTTGTGATTTCTTTAGTTAATCTAAAAATTATTGCAAGAAACCTCACCCCCTTTTGAAATCCCCAGAATTGATGAGTAAAAACTAGCTATCCCCTCAAACAACAGTCACTTGCCCAACTTAGCTCCCCTGCACTGTCGAGACCTGACTACTAGGTGCTTGGAGGCTAGGAGAATTCATTCTCTGGTAAACCTCTATAGGCGAAGTTGGTCGATACCATGGTACATGGTGACAACTTATCTCCATTGGTGGAGCTGGTCACAAAGTCCCATCGATAAAAAATGGCGCTAGAAGGAGGGAATGAGCTCATCTCCGCCGAAAGATTTTGATTTTACACCGCCTAAGGGCTCCCCAAGTAGTATTTTTAGGAACCAGAATTTTTGTGATATAGGTTCATTTTCATCCCTATGCTTTGAAAGAATCCTCTGATCGACACCTGATCCTAGAGAGTTTGTAGAACTCAGACGCCCTGTCCAAAGATAAAGGACCGGCCACCAAACTAGGCAGCCTTTGAATTTTCCTTGGGGATCTACTACACACCAAAATACCCAAATCCATTTGATAATCTCGGGGACTCGCATTCACCAAAGCCAAAACCAAACAGCTCCGATGGCTACCTACTTCAACAATACCAAGTCCCCAATGGGGAAGTTCCTCGACGCTACCAACAATCTTCCTCCAAATCTAGAGAAGATCTGCCTCAATAAGAGCATCTACACCCTTGAACTGCAGAAGAACACCTCTAAGCCTACAAAGATTCCATGAATAGACACTGATACAACATCAAGATGTTGTAACCCAGATGTTTTTGTTGTCCCTAGGACCAAATGTGTTGAACTGGTATTTAAAATTGTCGGCCAACTCCATCAATAGTTGGCAGGATATGGAAGACACCTTCCTGGCGGCCTTCCACATTCATGTGGACCCAGCTTGGTCCCACACCTAGTTCATTTCCATCAGAAAGGAACCAAACAAGCCTCTCACTACCTTCAATCATTGATTCCAATGGGCTTTGAAGTGGTACATGGGCCCTTTTATCCCATCCACGAATGTGACTATCCAGATATACCTCAACGCTATGGACCCCTTTTTCGCTACTCTCCTTTGGAGATCTACCACCGCTAATGACCGCGACACCCTAGAAAAAGTTTACAACTTAACCCTGGAGTTGTCACGTAGCTTGATCAAAGCCCCCAGCAGGATTGGACAAAGTGTACCCTTCAACATGTTTCCCAGTGGAACTTCTTATGTTGGAGGATACAATCCCAATCTGGTGATGAGTGCCCCAACAATGGCCATGGGCCCACCGCCGATAGACCAACAGGCTCGGTACATTTATCTATCTCAAACTTAGACAACCCTAAGCCTAAAGTACATTCCCTAGAATTAGCCATAGAAGATGTAGCAACCTTTGACACAATCCTCTAGAGTACCTTTCTTCTAGTCATCTACAGCTGGAGGATTGTTGTCCTTGAATCTGGGAACTGTCGTCACTTTCCCAGGTAACCCACCGCCTCAACCTTCATACTACGATACCACTACCCAATTGTTCACTGAGGTTGAATCCCTCTGGTGATTCGTGTCCTCCTTGGAAATAGACATGGGATAGTTGAAGGTGGGGCCTTCTGCACCCCACAACCCCAATTCCCAGAGAGGTAATGTTTTCTCTGGCCAATGGAACACCAATTCTAGAGGTTAAAACTACAACAATAAGGCTCGACCCAACCAACAACAATGGAACAATAACATGAATATTGGAGGCCTTCCTTTGAATCAAACTACTACTTAGGGTGGTGTTGGACCTAGTCATTTTGCACAGCTCGCAGAATTCCACCCCCTAACCATATGGTGTAGATTGCACGATACTGGCTCACATTCTGAGGTGAATTGTGCCATGCTGGAGAAGATCTCCCAGTCAGATAGATAATAGCCTATTGATCCAACTCCCCAAGAATCTTCCCCATTAGAGCTCCCTCACACTACCTTCACATGTGATACCATCTTCTTTGGGATAAACAAAGAGGACAAAGAAGAACCTGAGTTATAGGGGTTCTTTGACGAGTCCATCCCAGCCTTTGAGGCCAACGCCTTCACCAACCTATGGACTCCATATAATACTCAGAGTCAAGCTGGAAAAAGGTCATCCTACACCTAAATGCCTCCCAAGAACACAGCCTCCCAAGACTCTAACACAAATGATCATTCCCTCCCACTGAAAGGACTTGGCCCTAACCACGCCAGGGATCTGGCGGGCGGGAACCAACTTTACCCAGGGGGCAGTTTGATATCACTAAGACATTGGAAAACACCACTACCTCTATGACCTTGATGGAGGTTTTAATCAACTATCCTAAGAAAAATAAATCCCTTTTACAACTCTTAGGGAACCTAGAAGTCGTTAGTCACCCACCAAAAACTATCACCTTCAACGATGCCAACTTGGCAGTCTTCCGGGGAAATATAGAAGATCCTCCCTTCCTACTAGGCCTGAACATTTGAGGGAATAACCTGTACAACTGCCTTGTCAACTCTAGTGCTTAGGGTAATCTTATGCCCTTATCCATCTGCTAGAAGCTTAGACTCACTCCCACACCCTCCAAAGGTGCAGTAGTCCAATTGGACAAAATAGCCATGAAAATGGTTGGTGAGCTAAAGAACGTCCAGATTCAGCTCATGCAAGATCCCCAAATATCTAGCACCATTGACATCCAAGTGGTTGACATCCCTGAAACCTATGAAATTTTATTGAGTCAAAATTGGTCAAAGGTGCTCAACGGGTATTTCTTGAAAGACTTCTCCCACTTGTTGCTCCCCTGGAAAGGGAAATCAAATCAGATCTGGGTAGAAAGCGAGCCTAGAATGAAATAGGCCCTTATCGAAGTTGGGAAGGTGAATGAGATATTTTTCTCTAAATCCTCACTCAGGGTATATCAACCATGGCAGATCTTGGCCTTTGACTTCATCCCCAGGGAGGATCCTATAATTTCTCAGAGGATTCAAGATCTAGATGCAAATCTGAGGTGTGAGGTAGACTCACAAGGTAGCAAGGCAACTCCAACCACCCTCTTGTTTGACACTTGGTGTTGGGTACATTTTCCAAAACACTCTAAACTAGAGTGTGAGTCTTGTATTTCCGTTGCTACCCATCACATCACCAACCTCCAAGAGAAGGAACCTAAATTTGGGTTCCCTAGACCAAGAAATCTACCCAGAGGTACACTTGAGGTGTCACTCATCCAGGAACCTAAACCAAAAGATTATCTGGAGGAAAATCTCACCTACACACCATCCAAGTCAGAGGAATCACCTGACAAACCTCCCAACCTCGAACCTAATCAAAATGCCACTCTGTTTCCTCAACCCCATAAAAATAACAATGATCTCTAGATCCTAAAGTTTGATGGGTCCCCATCCAAACAAGGTTGTGGGGTTGGAGTAGAATTGATCAACCCATAAGGTAAATCCTTCCTTGCATCATACAGGTTACAATTTTCCTGCACCAACAATGTCACAGAGTACGAGGCTTTGGTCCTTGGACTCTTGTTCTCTTTGAGAAAAGGGATCACCCGCCTCTGAGTGATGGGTGATTCAGAGATAATTGTAAAACAAATCTATAGCCGATACACATGTCATGACAAAAGGTTGGTCGCATACTACAACCGAGCATGGAGCCTTATTGAAGATTTTGATGCTTTTGACATTGAACTTATTCGTCAGAAATGTAATTATGTTCTGGATGCCCTTGTTGTGTCTGTCAGTACCATCAAGCTGATGGCTGGTTCCCAACTCCAGAGATTCTTTGTTAAAATGGTCCCCACCCCGTCCATCCCAGACAATATAACACCCTTTCAGGTTTTTGAAGATGACCAACATATCTTGGCCTTCATGGAAAATGTTGGCATCTTTGAAGATTAGATCATGGAAAAAAATGATCATGATGATACTAGGCAAGGGGAAGAAGATGATGGGATCATTGACCTAGCTACCAACACCATTCCTAAGGGGATGGTCACTCTAGAATGAATCTTTTATTCGGACCCCCGGGGCCGAGACAAGATATCATCCTCCTCCGAAGGAGGAAAATATGATAAGGTTAACATCAGTAAAGTCGATGAAGAAAATTTTGTCCACATTGGTACCTCCTACTCTCCAGAGGAGAAGGAGAATATTCTCATGGTTCTCCGAGAATATATGGACATTATAACCTTGGGGTATGAAGATCTCAAAAATTAAGATACATCTATCATGACGCATACCATCCCCTTGAAACCAAACACCAAACCCTTCTGGCAGAAACAAAGGCTGGTAAACCCTTTGATCAAACCCCTAATCCACCAAGAGGTTTGGAAATTATTGTCATCCTGGATCATATTTCCTATCTCGCATACTACATGGGTTGCCAACCTCGTCCCCATGCGCAAAAAGAGTGGTGAGATTCACCTATGTGTTGATTTGAAAAACTTGAACAAGGCCCCCAAGAAGGATAATCACCCTCTCCCTTCACTAGATGATGTATTAAAAATTGTAAATGGTTCACAAATGATGTCCTTCCTGGATAGGTCTTCCGGGTATAACCAAGTCATGGTTAAGTTCAAAGATAGGATAAAGATGGCATTCACCACCAAGTGGGGGACGTTTGCATGCTGGAGAATGCCCTTCACCCTAATTAATGTTGGGCCCACATTCCAAAAGGCCATGGACATTGCGTTTGAAGGTCTGGTCAATAAATGCATAATATTCTACATGGATGATTTAACAGTCTTTCCCAGGACAGGCGTGATCATCCTGCCCACCCGACTCAGATCTATGAGAGATGTTGCCAGTATGGTATCTCCCTTAACCCAATGAAGTGTATATTCGGGGTCACTAAAGGGAAATTTCTTGGGCATATTGTCTCTGAGAAAGGGATATCCATTGACCCTGAGAGAGTAGAAGCATTGCTAAATTTGTAAAGGCCTGACAGTAAGAAGGAAATGAGATCTTTCTTCGGGAAGATAAAATTTGTTTGGTGGTTCATTACTGGATTCACCAAGATTTTTTATACCACTCAATGATATGATGAAGAAGGATACCAAGATTGAGTGGAGCTCTAAAGAAAAGCAAACATTTTCTCAAATCAATCAGACTATAGTGGAGGCCCCGGTCTTGGCGAGTCCAGACTATTCCCTCTCATTCCACATTTATTCCTTTGCTTTGCCACACTTTGCCATCATAGTTTTAACCCAAAAGGTTAAGGGGGAAGAATGTCCTATTGCTTTCAAGATCTCCCCCTTTAAGAATGCTGAATTCTAGTACACATCATTGTAAAATCATGCCTTTTCTTTAGTCTGAGCCGTGAAGAAATTCTAGCACTGCATTCTCCAGAGCAAAGTGCATGCCATTATCCTGGACCAAGCTGTCAAGTCTTTGTTACTACAGAGTGAACTGAGAAAACATTGGGGGAAATGGATGGCCATCCTCCAGGAATATGACCTTGAAATGCAGTCGATGAAAATAGTCTAAGGCCAAGGACTATGTAAAACAATTTCAGAGGCCACTCCGAACATAGAATGCCAGACTTACACTATGGATTCCACCACTCAAGATCCATGGTATACCAACTTGGTGTACCTATTACTTAACAACCAATGCCCAGAGGGACTCCCTCCTCACAAATTTCATGCCCTGTGACTGAAAAGTGCACACTTCATGATAAAAAATGGGACACTTTTTAAGAGGAATTTCAAGGAGATGTATCTCCGGTGAATGGACAAGGACCAAGCTGCCAAGATGATAGAAGAATTCCACAGGTAGTATGGAACTAGGCATGGCTCAACTGATGCCACCACTCATCGGATTCTTTGGGCCAGATATTATTGGCCCCTTATCTTCAAATATGTTCATGCTCACATGAGAAAATGTCATACCTGTCAAACCATTGCTTCTTGGGAGCAGAACCTGAAAATGCCTTTACAGCCAGTCTTTGAGGTTTAACCCTTCACCCAATGGACATTTGACTTTATCAGAGAGATAAACCCCAACTCATCTGCCAACCACTGGTACATTTTAACTGCTACCGATTACTGCACCCAATGGTTTGAAGCAATCTCATGCAAAAACAACACTGCAGATATAGTCATTAAGCTCTTGAAAGAAAACATCATCACAAGATTCATAATGTCTTTTGCTATCATATATGACAATGGTCTAGCATTTTCTTCAGCACAACTTTTAGAATGGTCTATCAGAGGAAGATCACCTTGAATTTTTCCAGCAACTATTATCCCCAAGGTAATGACATCATTGAATCCACCAATAAGAACTTGCTAGAAGTAATCAAACATTTACTAGAGAAGAATCCCCAGGACTGGCACCAGACACTAAAGTTTTCCCTTTGGGCGGACCGCATCAAAATTAAGGCAGCCCTGGGAACTTCTCCATTTCACCTAATTTATGGCTAGAGCCCTATGCTCCCAATAAACTTACAGATCCTGGTCCTACAATTCATGCAGGAATTTAATGCCTGGGATAACATTGTGGAGGTTCACCTCTTTAACTTGGTGAGAATGGAAGAAAAAAGAGATGCGGCACTGGATCATTTTGTGCATCACCAAGTAGTCATCAAACATTGCTTTAACAAAAGAGCCCAATATAAATCCTTTCAGATTTTAGATCTAGTCCTCTTGTGGGACAACGCCTAGGAGAAGAAGGGAAATCATACTAAATTCCAAAGGCTCTGGCTTAGACCTTACTTAATCTTGGAGATCTGCGGGGCCAACACTTATCACCTCAGCACCATGACTAGAGAAGTCATTCCACTGCCTGTCAATGGACAGTTTCTCAAACATTACTTTGAGTAGAGGTGGGAGGTATGCTTCCTCGAAATTGTATCATATGTATATGTTCCTTCCTGTAAATACTTTCTCGGCACTCCTTGGGAGTGTTTTTTCCCTGTAAATAGTCGGTAGCCCTTCGGGGCCATTTTCCTTGCTTTTTTTTTATTTTTGTCTTTGTTTTCTTTTCTCTTTGTGTATCTTTCTTTTTCGAGTTCCCAGCATGTTTCTCTCTTCTTATAGATAGGTATTCTTCACATAACATCTAGACCCTGGAATGGTTCCTTACGCATTGTAGTTAATCTGAAATCTATTGTTAGCATGGTGGGATCTGTCCGCACTCCAGAGTTACTTTATACACATGGTAAAAGGTTATGGTAAATCTTCATCAGATTCACATCTTGAAAGTCTCGACATCAGTTAATAGAAAATCATAGAGAGAAAGTAATCATATGATCCCTAAGAGAAGAGCGGTTGCACTGGTTATTGGCCATATCCAAAAATCAAAAGAATATCTGAGGTCTGGAATGTCTTTCCCATTCATTGAATCAAAATGGATGGCAAGGTGAAAGAAGTACCACCATAAAAATTAGCTAAGATTAAGGTTTACGGTGAAAGGAGTACCACCTTCCCCATCTTCAAAAAAAAGAAAGGAATAGGAGAATATAAAATCTAGAGATCTAAAGGATTGTGCATGATATAAGGATTTTGGTCTGATGCACTCAGTGTTGTCTCTTTGTTTCTCCTGGAAATCATCAGCTTAATTTTCTTCCAAAGCACACACTTCACAGCTAACAAGAGATTGAAGGATTGAATCATGGTGAGTCAGATTTTCTCAAACCCCTGTGCCTTGCAAGTGAAATGCTTCAGGTAATGATGAACCCCGGTTTTGCTAACCAGGGATTCTGTGATTCTCAAATGCACTAAGGCATTCATACAAGTGAGTCTCCATTTGTTATGCCTCGCATACCTGTCCCTACATTTTGTTGGAAAAATGTTGGGTCCCCCTTATTTTTTACTATTGGTTCTTCCTTTGTTTCTTTTTGGCTTCTTTCATTTTCTCTGGCCTTTGCCTCTACGCAACCATTGTTGTTGCTTCCTTTTTTTTTTTTGCCCTCTAGGACCCGGTCCTAGAGTGTTTTGTCCTTTGTGCCAGCCAAATTCTGGACCTCAAGATTCTTGTGTCATTACTTCCTCTTTAGTTGGAGGGTGTGGTCATGCGGGATCCCCAGGCCCAAAGTCTGGGGCCTTGCCTTTTTTCTCAGGGTTTACAGAAGGGAACAGTTCATTTTGACCTGAAGGGTATAAATTGGGTTTCACTTGTCATTGTTACACTTACCATGAACAAATTAACCTCGAAGCAATTTAAGAGAAAATTGTGCATTTAACAGCGAGCTAAGTGCAATTTGCTTTGAGTGTTTAACAGTGATTTGAGTTCAGACCAGTGCGTATTCAAGCTATCCTGAAGTGTTTTTGGTGTGTTCTTTGTTTCAAAGAGTTGTTCGATTACAGAGCACCTCCCGTGCCCTTCCTTTTTGAATCTCTAGTTTTAGGTAGGTCCGCTTTTGGCCCTTCTCTTTCCTTTTGGTTTTGTGTTTTGTTCCTTTGTTTTGGGATTTTTATTTCTTTGTTTTTTGGTCTTTGTTGTCACTTCCCATTGGTGGGATGGCTCTACAAGAAGGCTGTTCACCTTTTGTGCAGTAGTAGATAGTGTAGAGTAATGTAAATTTCTGTAAAGTCTATAAATTTTTAAATAGCGGCTTGTAGGTTGCTTGTAAGTTTGTTTGCATCTGTAAGTGTCATTCTTCAGCCTCTTATAAATAGTGGGTCGTCTGGTGTAGTCTCTATATAGTCATCTATAAATATGTGTTTGGTCAGTACATTCCTTCGATCCCTACCCATTTTGTGATGAGCTCACCACACCCTCTGCATTGTCTAACCAAATTTGAGCTCATCCACTTGGTATTCACTAGACTCAACCTCGTCCGCCTGGTGTTCGCTGGACTCGACCTCGTCACCTTGCATGTTTGAGTTGTAGCACTTTCTCTCTCCTCCATTGCCTTATATTTCATGGCAGGATTAATTCCCCATGTGTGAGCATTTAAAATCATCCCAAGTGGCATTCACTCCATTCATGTCAAGACACTCATCACCATAAATGTCATTACTCTATTTATTGCATGACCATGTGACAACCCATGTCAACCCAGTATGGTGAATTGCTAGGTCATTTCAATAATGGTCATCTTTTCTGGACTCTGGGTTCCATGTAACCCCGCAACCTTCATCTCCTTTGTCACACGAACTAGAATCCTGGGGACCCCTGGGTGTTGATCAAATTCAAAGTAAGTAGTTATTATTTATTGCATTTCTAGGATTTGATATCAACTAACATCTTTTTAAGGATAGGTGCAAAATGGTGATAAAATCTTTGTAGCTGAGAAATTTATTATATTTGATTATTTGTATTAACAGTTGTCCGATCTTGCATGAAAGAAATAACTCATCAATCAAACATGTCTAAGGTATCTTCCCCTCCAAGAAGTCTAGAACTTTATTATATATGATTATTCTTATTAACGGTTGTTCGGTCTTGCAGGCTATAAATAACTCATCAATCAAACATGTCTAAGGTATCTTATCCTCCAAGAAGTCCAGAACTCCCATCCACCTCAATAAGGGCGGCCACAAGGACAAGGGCCAAGAAGGCACTAGAAAAGCTCCCACTCACTGAAAAATACCTAAGGGAGGGTGTCATCATGGGATCCAAGGTGGATTCCAAATTGAATTTGATCATCGACACAGAGGTCAGACCATGGGCCAAATTGCAGGGCCTAGTCAGGACAATGTTCACTTAACATTCTGCTAGAGACGGTATGGCAAGGAATGTGGTCGCCTCCAGCATAATCAAGGCCACCTACTTCCCCTTCTCCGTGGAATCTCCAAAGATGATTCTCACTCTGGAAGAGCACTACAACATAACTATCTGGTTTTTTATAGTCATTGCTTCCATTCTAATGGGCTACCCAACGCCCTTAGTATCCCTCGACGCTGCAACTTTTTTCTTTAGGACTGGGAATCCCCTAGTTCACTAATTCTATTGTCACCTCCCAGTCTGCTTCACTACAAGATTTCAAAAAGTTTCAACAGGTGGCCCGATAGCACCTTAACACCCACTAGCTGAAGATGACAAAGAAATATTACAAGAAGATGAAGTTGGAGATCCCCCTCGCAGATTTCAAAGAAAGAATACAGGCGGGGATCATCTTTTTATGCCGGGTCTTTGGGGAACCACATGCCCAATTTTTTTTAGCCTAGATGTACTACTTTTTGTATAGCATCACTACCAACGGGTAGAATTTTGATTAGGTAACTATTGTTGCCAATCATGTAGACTTCCAACTAAACAAGGTCAGACAAACATCAAAGTTCCACATGACTTCATATGTTTTGTGTTCACTAGCACAATAGAGACCTCAAATTTGGGGTTTATTTATAGTGGGCATCCTTGGGACAAGGCCTGGCTAGAGTGCTCCTTGGGATCATTTTCCCCACATTCAATGGGAAGGAAGCTTCCCCAATTTTTTTTGGGTAAACGATACCTTTGTTTACCATAATATTTTGATACCCACTCGGACCATTAGTTACCAACTGTCAAAGGAGGCCATGGCCTTGGTTAGCTCTTATGCCCATTATTTTATTCAATTTCAGAAACATTCATACATTCAGGTGACCGGGTTCTCCGGAAAGCCCTACCTATTACCCAAACACTGCAGGGATAGGATTATTTTGATGGAGTATTGCAGGAAAATTTTGGAGGTCCATACATATTGTGGGGTCAAGAAGTTTACCACCATCCCCTTCTGAATCACTTGAGATAATTATACTTACAGTGGCCAAAGAGGCCGATAATGAATTAAAGAGTCTGGGGCTAGCAGATTTCTACTTGGCGCAGGTCAATTTTGATCCACTGGGAAAAATAAATGCAGCCTTGCCCTGGGTGTCAGCACCTCATGAGCCTCACATTGAGGATTTTTGGGCAGATTACCAAGATGACTTCAAAGTCTAGAGTCGACACTACAAGAGGATGACCAAAGGAATGATGAAACGCATGGGTCTCTAGACCTCTCCCAAGGACTTCTCGGATATTGGGCCCATGGAGGAACCAGAGTATAAATAAAAGGTGGTTGACAAGATGGCTCTCCCTCTGGTGGATTGGGACACCCTAGAAGTTTTGACAATAGAGGACATCACCAAGGATGTGGTGAAGCAGACTCACAATTATTTTTCATGGGTTTGCAAAAATAGCGCCTGTCAAGATGGTCTAGTTTTGCGGGGATCCGCTTTGGGCTCTCGAACGGATGGACAAAGTAGAGATAAGGGGAAATCAGAGGAGAGCACCCCGGCCTAGATCCTGTCCTTAGTTCCAGTCCCAATAATGGAACAACTTCATTCTCATCTTGATTCATCCCAACAGGTGAGCGAAACCATCAACGCCAGACTTTCCCTTGGTCTCGCAGTCGCTCCAGTGGGATCTGCCCTTCCTATAGGCTCCCCTTCACTTGAAACACTCATGAGCCAGGTGGTGGAGACAAAGGATGATGGTACAACCATTTTGGATGCTAGATTACAAACCAGGAGAAGGAAGTAGAGAGTGTATAGTCCTCCAACGAGCACAGATGCAAACCCCAGAACATCAGGAAATATCCTGTGGACCTTATCCCTTCCTACTGTGAAGAAAAAGATCATCCAGAGGCTTCCCCTCCCCATGAAAATTTTCATGACATCTTCCAGACTGATGATCTATTAAACTTACAGGTTGATGTGGAGAGGGCGGTGGAAGTGATTACTGCACAAGAAGCAGAGAATGTCCCTGGGGAGGGGGAAGGACAAGAAAAAGAGATTTCCCTAGAAGAGGAGACCCAGGAGAAAGAATAGGAAAGAACACTAGGTGCAAAAGAAACATTGGTCCCAGGGACCGAGATAGAAAGGTAGATACAAGATGAGTAGCTGACTATGCCTGGGGAAATTAGACCTTCAAGAACAATCATACCCCAGTCGTCATGCTCCAAATTCCTCCAGACATTGTGGGTGATCAGTTACCCCAAAATATGACATTCGGCAATGTGGTCTTTGCAGCACAATAGTCAGACCCAAGTTAGATGCCTTCGCCCCCTCCAGAAAATAGTCCCCCAGAGGAGAATGTCTTGGCAGAGAATGCCAAAGAAATTCATCAGCAATAGGATGTGGGGGAGAACCCTAGAAATATGGATACATATACCATAGATGTGGGAGAGGTGATAAACCCTGGCGACAAAGAAAAGGAGTCCACAGAAACTACAGACGTCGAGGAAGCACAACAAGTTACCGAAGAGGACCTAAGTGTCCAGGACTTAGTAGTAAGACTGCCCCCACCGCCACAGTGGCTGGTGGAATCAAAGAAGAGAAAGGCCTTGGTAGCAGAGAGAGTCCCTCTCTCTGGCCAAGATGATGGCCCAAAACCAAGAGGCTCAGAAGCCTAAGAAGGCCCGGACCCTCCATACCATTCAGACTGGTATGGGAGGAAACACCATCATAGTTATAGTGACACCTCCCCTAGATGTAGAAGAGGTAGCAACAAGAGCTGCATATTACACTATCATAGAGGTCCCTCTAGGGAGGAGAGACAAACATGGAGAGTTGGACCAGTTGAGAGAATCCAGTTGGGAAATTGAGGCCTGATATGAAAAGTAGGCGCAGAAGCTAAAAGAGGCAAAGGAAAAAAGAAATAATCTCCTCGGGCTTCTTACAAAATTGATGCAGCCATTGACTATAATTCCTCCAAATGCCTCCACATTCATAGCACCACTTTCATAGGGTGACATCGACATGTTGAGAATGATGAAGAAGAAGGTGCAGGCAGTAGATGATTGGGTGACTGAGAAGGTAGAATTTGTAAGGGATTTCCTGACAGCAACACTCTCGGACCTCCACCAGGCCAGTAACATCTTGGGCCAAGTAAATGGCGATGTTTCCCAGTGGGAGGGGGAGATGTAAAAATACAAATAATGGAGGAGTGAATTAGAAGAAATAATGAATTTCAGGGAGGAGGCCATCACAAAGACAAGAATTTTGGGGGATGAAGATTTTGGGTACCTCCGGGCCCAACACTCTAGACTTGGTCTTAAAGTTGAGATGAGCAAGCAACTGGTAGTGGCCCTTAAGGGTAAAGTCTCAGCAATTCAAAATTCTTTAAATTCATATGCGGCATTTGTTACAAGGGTTTCGGTAGTCGATCCCTTCAGCACCGAGACATGCGCTCCAGTGTATTTTGTGGTGAGTAAGTTTGATGGAGGTGCATTTTGGACTCACAGAGATTTTGATGGAGTTAATTAATCTTATCTCCCTTTGCTACTGGATGTGTATGAATCATTGATTCTTTGTGTATCCAGTATTTAGTTTGTTTCCCTGCACTAGAGCATTGTTGATGTTTGAATATGCATTGCATGACTATAAGTAGAAATACTCTAACTCTGGTCTATCTTTTTTGATTTATTTGGTTAATCTAAAAATTCTTGCAAGAAACCTCACCCACTTTTTAAATCCCTAGAATTGATGAGTAAAAACCAGCTATCCCCTCAAACAACAGTCACTTGCCCAACTTAGCTCCCCCGCACCGTTGAGACCTGACTACTAGGTGCTTGGAGGCTAGGAGAATTCATTCTCCAGTAAACCTCTACAAGAAAAGTTGGTTGGTACCTTGGTACATGGTGACAAGTTATCTCCATTGGCAGAGCCAGTCACAAAGTCTCGTCAACACAAAGTATCACCTATTGTGATTGATTAATACCTCTGTTGCTCGGTAGCCTTGATTCTTAGTTCTTGATAACCAAATTCATATTTTGTTGTTCTTCTTCTTGAAACTCTTAGTTTGATCCATAGATGTGCTCCTTGGCTATAATCATCCTCACATCCATTTTAAATGAATGATTACAACATCTATTTATACAATAGATTTTACCTTTTTAGTTTCATGTATTACAAACTTAACTCTATGATCAAAGGTTTACAACTTGACCTTGATCTCCTAGTTTGCATGTTTTTAATCAGTTAGACTGATTAAAAAAATTACAATTATGTTTCTTTTTCCTCAAGAAATGGTTTTAAAAACAAATCTAAACTCTAAATATAAAGCATAATTTTTTTATATGACGTGGAAGTCAGATATGATTTTCTTGGGATGCTCTGAAATAAGTTTGTCTGTCTTTCGGTGTTCCTTTGTTGAACTATCTGTTGGGTTCCCTTTCTCTGTCAGGTTCCTCTTTTTTTTCTCTTTTGGTTTATAGTGTAACTTGCTTGTTGGGTTCATCTATATCATCTTTAGGTTGCACTTTAAGTTTACACTGTAAAACTTGTGTCCTCAGGTTTCTCTATACTTAGCACTTTCATTTTGAACTAAAACCTGTCTTTCGGTGTAGTGTAACCAACAATTCAAACAATTTTTTTCTCTTTGCATACTAATGGAAAAATGTATGTCATCAGTATAGTTAGAAAGATATCTGAAAGGAACTCATACATTGAAAGGGGGAAATAGATCCAAAGAAAAAATAAAAAATAAACATTTCCCCCAGCTAAGGGACAAGGAAAAGATACCTATTGGGTTTCTCCTTAATTCTCACTATGCCACATCATGGGGAGTGTAATCACCTGAAAATGATCTGATGAACTTAGAAGCCCTAATCTGAAATCAAGTCCCCCAAGTCTTAACCAATACTGTCAACTCAAAGCTAATCACAATTATATAATTAGACTAGATCAATTTAAATATATAATTCATCAAAAATCAATAATCCAAGATCACTCACCAAGAGGCATTAATTCTTCAATTAACCTTGGTCAATTAAATCAAATCAAAACTTAAAATACATAGCTAAGGAAATTAATTAAAAGGAATTAAGTAATTCAAGATATTAATATTCCTTCAACATGCCTCAAAATTCAAACCTCTAACCAATGAGAGGTGATCGATCACATGGATCAACCAAGCTTTCATCTTAGCCATCCCTCATGGATGCATCTCAACCGTCAAATTCAAATTCAAATTTGAAGCCTTTTATGTCCAAGGAAAAATCTATATAATGCAGCCTTTCCAGCTCATTTCATATAGGTGCATAGTAAATTTTAGCATAGCTCTAATGGAAATTTCATTCTATTAATAGTCTAGTTCATTTTTATCAATCTAATCTAGTTCAATTTCATGCATTTGATCAAAAAAGAGCATAACTGAACATGTTTTGATGCATTTTAGGAATTCTTGATTGAATATTCCATTTCATGATTGTCCATTCAATGATCTAAGATGCTAATTATGAGAGGAAAAAACAATTAGATTACAATCTTCATGACTAGGAAGCAATAATTCGATTTCATTTGGTTTTCTATTGATTTCAATGAATTTGATCTTACTAACCAATTGATGTAATGAGTTACTGAGTGGTTGTGTGCAACACTTTTATAGGTACAACATTTACACATCACATTTTGGCACCTACCATGGGGAAGAATGCCTCATTTGCACAAAATCTACTCTCTATTTTAGAAACACATCAAAAAAGTAGGTAGAATAGCATCTCTGGTATACCTTTCATCGTCTCCAGAATCCTTTCAATGTTTTCGATATATCTTTAGTCATTTATGGGGATTCTTTTATCATCTACCACTGTCCTTTTATTGTCTGTGGAAGGTATAAATTTTTCCTTTAGTCATTTTTGGTAAGGCTTTAATCGTTTATGGTGCCTTTTATCATTTTCGGTAAATCTTTTATCGTCTGTGGTGTATTTCATCATTTGTGGTAATTGTTTAGTCATTTTTGGTAAATGTCATTTTGGGTCTCTATTCTGTCACCTGAAAACCTGAGAGAAAAAATACAGTTTAATTTATTTGGTGAATATACTTACTAATTACCTAACTTGGTTTTTTTTGTGATTATGATCATTTTTAAACAGCCTAACATGTCTTGCAGGACATTTGCCAAAGTTTCCATGGAGAAAGAAATGGAGAAAAACACTCAAAACTACTAACAAAGTGCTTGCAGGTTGCCATTCGAAAAGATCAAACAAATTTTCTTTCAAATTTAACATAATTTCTTTCATTTCATAATTCAAATAGAGGAATATGCTCTTTTCCCTTTAGGAAAATAAAAAAATCAAACCTCGAATGAGGTCTTGTGAAGAAATTGGAGTAAATGAAAAAATTTATTTCAAAGTAATTATTTGATTAGCATTCTTTTTAGGAACTTTAAAATCAGATTTAAACGTTGATTATTAATTTTACTAGAGAATTATGCTCTTTTCCCTTTAGGAAAATCAGAAACTCAAACGTGAGATTAAGAGTTAATTTTTAATTCAAAGGAATGAACAACTGTTTGGCCTGCTTGATAGGAGAAAATGACATTGAGTAGGAGAGTATGCTCTTTTCCCTTTGGGAAAAAAAAAAATCTAGACCTCTCAATGTCAATCCTCTTTTACTTCTTTAATCCTTTAGTTGGGCTTTACGGTGAGGAAAAAATCTCCCGAGATGACCCATGTGAGAATGAGTTGTGAGCCACACCACTCCAACTCACGTTAATAAAATTTACTCTTTGGTGCCAAATCCTTGGGAGACGATTGACATTTGAGCTTATACTTAGCTCACGTCTAACATAAAGTGTGGCCTAATGGTCTAAATCACATTAACATGACCACTTGTGTCAAGATTCTCTATGCGGCTATGCGCCTAAATCGTGCTTGCATGGACATAGAGTATATAATCAAATAAAGATCCTTATTAAAAACCCTAGGCTTAGAAGCTACCTGGATCACCCCCGAAAGGTGATAATCCTTGTGCAAGGAAAATAGTAATTTCTCCAAGATACTTGTCATTTTGTGCCCTCATTTGTGTTTTGAGTCAGATAATATGACATCATGACTGGATTCATTGTGTGGTTGGTGATGGTCATATTTTGATTAGCATTTGAGTGTGTACCTGAGTCTACGAGAAAGGATTTTCATGTTATGCCAATTTTATAGGGAAAGGTGTGTTTGTACCCCTAACAATCACAAAAAATTTTAAAAAAATAATCCCTATCAAGACATGACAAAATAATTTTTCTTTGTGTGTGTGTGTCACTAATTGGATATTTCAAAACACCTACAAGCACTTCAAAAATGGGTGAGATCTTAGAAACGGTGGTTAGTCCTTTGCACACAAGTTCTCACAAAATCACACTTTGCACAAAAATGTGGGTCATAGAAGATTGGCTTTGGTCCTTATATTCTTGTTATTCAAAACAAAGGTCATTTATGTGCTATTCATATCAAAATCAATTCAATAGTGAAGGTCCTAAACATCTATTTCTAGTCCAAACATCACAAGTGCTCAATATCAAACCTTGGTTCCTAGGAGATCAAACTATTTACTCTTTGTTTCAATCACTTAATGCTAATTTCAATTGGTCATATCAACCTTCTTTTTTTTTAGAGATCACTATCAAGGTCAATCTAACCTTCATCAAGATCTCAAACATTATCAAAACTACATAAAAAAAAAATCATCAAACTTTGACCAATTGTGAAGATAGTATAGCAAACATTGAAACTATAGGTGATATGTTGCTCATCTTTACAAATCAAGAATCATCTAATCTTACATGGTGTGGACAAGAAGTGGTCATTTTGAACAAATAAATACTACACATATTCCTCATATACACATTGTACTTGAAACACAACAAGAACAAGATCAAGATCCTTTTTCGTCCCCTCGAGCTAGTGATTTAGAAACTGAGACTAACAACAACAACAACACCAATAACAACAACAACAACAACAACAATAAAAACATGGATGGAATTGAGAACGAATGGGCTAATCATACTAACAATGATGAAGAGACAACTGATGATTACATTAAGAAAGTCCAACAAGACACAAGGTTTCAAAAGATCATGGACAAGATCCTAATGGTTGACAAGGAAAAATATTTCATACATCTAGCTTCAACAGGAATCAAACTACCTCAATATTTTGATGTAGAACAAATTAAGACATGAGAAGAAGAAAATACCATGACTCTCCTTGTTAAATAGTAGAAGCATTGCAAACTCAACTCCATGATATGAAGAAAGAAAAGGATACCATTCTAAGGAAATACTCCATGAGTGCATTTTGTCCTATGCCTTTTGATTGAAATATACACATGCCAACATTTCCACCCAATGTGGATATACCTAAATATGAAAAATATAGATTCATGGACCCTCAAGATCATATACCAGAGTTCTATACCCTTAGCATGGAGTTAACTCATGAACAAACCTATCTCATGAGATTATTTCCTCACAGTTTAAGTGGACAAGCAGCAGAGTGGCTCTCCAAATTACCTCATGGAATAAAATTTTTTGAAGAACTCATGGAACGTTTCCTGCAGCATTAATCATACAACATTCCGCATCCTATCACGATGATTGAATTATGCAACACAAAATAGAAAACTGGTGAACCTTTCATACCTTTCCTACAAAGTTGGAGAAGGATGTTTGCATGATATCCTCGATTGATTCCAGAAACAGAAAAGATGGACATTTTTGTGAATAACTTGGCTACAGAAATGAATCATTACATACAATTGAAATGTATTCCAACATTTGAGAAAATTATTGAGATGGGAATTAAAATAGAAGATACCTTGGTAAGGAAAGGAGAACTCAAAATTTATAAAGAAACTAAAGGTTCTTTCAGTACGAATAACAATGGCAACCAGGACTACTAATCCTACTTTAATCCTTAAGTCTAAAACACCATAGTCATTTGCATATTTTAGGCCTATTTCTCTTTGTAATGTAATCTATCAAATTATTACCAAGTAAATTTACTTGAGACTTAAACCATTGATTCCTAAGATTATCTCTTGTCAACAAGGTGGTTTTATTCCAGGTAGGGAAACCTCTGATGGTGCATTAGTCACTCTATAATTTATCCACTGTATTGAGTCACATCAAATCCCTTCATTAATGGATAAAATAGACATGATGAAAGCTTATGATAAGGTCCATTGGTCCTTTCTTTTCAAAGTCCTCAAGAAATTTGGATTTTCTGATTGCTGGTGTAAATGGATAAAAATTTGTCTATCTGGGGCATCCTTTTCTGCTATAATTAATGGTGTTTCTTCATGATTTTTTCATGCCACCCAGGGGGTTTGACAAGGGGACCCTATTTTTCCATTCATGTTTATCATTATGGTGGAAGCATTGAGTCAAACTATTCAGAAACATAACTTTCTTTCTGATTGGAAAGGTGTTAATATTCCTAGAACAGATATATTTGTTTCTCATAACTTCTTTGTTGATGATACTTTTTTATTTGGTAGTCCTACCATCCAGGAGGCTAAGTGTATTAAAAATGTTCTGAACCTTTACTCTTCTGGATCTGGACAAGTCATTAATCCTCTCAAATCCAAGCTTTATATTTTTTTTACACTAGGCCTCATTCAACAGAGAATTGGCCATCCACTTACCTTGGGATTCCCTTCTTTTTGGGCCAAGTTAAACCTACATATTAGGACTTTGTCATTACTATATTGAAAAATAGAATTATAGATTGGAAACCTCGATGGCTCACTTTTGGGTAGGATCCTTTTAGTCATAACAGTTCTTTCTGCCATCCCTAACTATTATATTTTAGACCTTCAAGCTCCCAAGTCAGTTATTGCTCACATAGAAAAAATCATTCGATCTTTCCTTTGGACACCTAATATGACTAATGAAAAAAAGGTTCCCCTTGTCTCATTGCAAACACTCTCCATGGATAATTCAGCAGGGGGTGCAGGGTTACATAATCTAGCAGTAAGAAATAAAGAGTGTGGAGGAAAGTTGGTTTGGAACATGTACTCTAAACCCCATTCTCTCTGGTGTAAGATCATGCAAGCCAACTATCTAGATTCCCCTAATCCAAGTAGAATATTTTCCATCTCTAATCCTCCCTGAGGGTCACCTATGTGGAATTTTATGATCTCATCTAGGGAGGTTGTAGTAAACTTCTTGTCTTGGAAAGTTCATTGTGGGGATCATGTGTCATTTTGGAAAGAGTCTTTGAATGGCTTCCCTCCCTTGTCTTCTATAAACTCTCTTGCAGCTATAATGGAAACCTTTATCTAGTTCTAGGGTGACAAGTTGGTAGATTATATAGATCATGTGGATATTCTTTCCCATTAGGTTAATTGGAAAGCTCCTTCATCCCTTCCTTTATCCCTAGATCATATTAGGGAATTCACCTCTGTCCTTTCAAGCAGATTAGTCTTTTTATCTAATGATACTGATAGATTATTGTGGTGTCCTTCCAAGAGAGGCATGTATTCTCTTAAAGAGGGATATGAATCTCTTCAACACATGGAAATTCAGATTAATTCTCATCAGCCATTTATCTTCTGTTGGAATAAAGTTGCTCTTCCTAAAGCAGGGTTTTTTCCTCACTTGCTCATCAAAAGAGAATATTAACTAGTGATAGATTGGTTAGATTGCAGATTGCCCTTCCATTAACCTATATTTTGTGTGGAGAATGTGTGGAATCTTTATATCATCTTTTTGTTCTCTGTAGTTTTGCATACAAATGCTGGTCTTTTGTCATGTACAAACTATTTGTTTCTTTCCCACTTCCTACTTCTTTATGGTAGCTCTTCCAAACTTGGCCTACGTTGCTTACTAATTCCCTATTTTCATGTTTTTGGATATTTATTCCATCCACTGTTCTTTGGTCAATTGGGTGGGAGTGTAATAAAAGATTTTTTTTGAAAAATATCTTCTAATCTCTCCTCAGTTCTTACCACTATTGAAAGGCATATTTTTGAACAAGTCAATAATTTTTTCATCTCTCATTTTAATCCTAATATCATTATTTCTTCTTGGGATAGTCAAATTATTTCATCTTGGAAAATTTTGTCTTTCCTTTCTTCTCCTATATTTCCCTGTATTAGGAAAGTTCCCATTGATAGAGAATTAATCAAATGGCAGCCCCCTCAATCCCCTTTTATTAAGTTAAATTTTGATGGATCCTCTAGAAGTAACCCTGGTGATTCAGGAATTTGAATCTGCTTAAGGAATCATTTAGGGATAGTTATAGCATTGAAAGCTTCTCCTATTCCTCAAGGTATTAATAATATGGCAGAGGCAGTTGCGCTATTAGAAAGGTTAGTTCTAGCCAAAAGACTATTAATATCATGCCTTCATATCGAAGATGACTTCTCTATTATCATTAATGCATGTATTAAGAAAAAGATGCATAATTGGCATCTAAAATATATCTTGGAACGGGTTTGGAGCTTCATTGATTCTCTGAAAAACTTTATTATCTCAGATACCTATACAGAGTGTAATACACTTGCCGATTGCCTAGCCAATTTGGGGTGTGAAAAATTTCACCTAGATACCTCTTCATCAGGATTCTCTCTTGATATTTTCCCATCTCTCCTCTCAATTATTCATGATGATACATGTTAAGCTCTTATTCTATTTTTATCGATTTTTGTATGTTTTTAGGTCCAAGTTTTTTTTATAACCCTAACAAGCATATGTAACACTTCTTTTTATGCTTTGGAATGTGGTTAGAATAGTACCTTGACATAATACCATATGAAAATTGGTTCTAACATATATGTGTTATGTGTAGTTTATATTTCTCTCTACTTCGTCTGTCATGTGTTTAATGTGATCTTTCCTGATATCTTTTGTTTTCCTTGTATTACATCAGCTCATCACTGGGCTCGTGTGATGTTTCTTTTCTCCTTTAAAGGCATTTTTTGATTTGATGGCTATGTTGTTCTCCACCATGTATTGGGTTTAGGTGGAAGTCCGTACAACCATTTGGCGAGTTCAGTTCATTAATTGTGATATTCTCATTCACTCCTCACCTGTCCTTCTAGATTATGATGTGATCACATATCTTTGTTTAATCATGCACCATCATCATTTTTTGTATTGTAATTAAGATTGGCCTCATTTCATATTTATACCTTTATTAAGGATGTCATCTATTTTTTATTATCTTTCCTTTCGGTAATTCTTCTTTGAATTTCATTTCATTTATATTCTCTTCTTGTTATTTTGTACTATGTTCATTTTGTTACTGATTGCTTTCACTGTTATTCCCTGTTGTAAATTGTATGTGCCTACGGGTTTCTCAAAATGTCTAGGCATCCTATTTCTTTGGTGGGTGTTAGCACTCGGGTGGAGATTTGTTCGTCCTACTCTTCATTATATATCGATTATTATCCACACAATTACAAGGTTTTTCTTGAAGTAGAGGATTCGGAGAAGTCGCTTGTAGGTTGCATTAAGGATGAAATGTTGGAAACAGTGTCCTTTTGTGAATGTCCTCATATTCTTTGTGGAATTAAGATAATTGTTGGTAATGATATCCTTTTCCCTTCTGGAAAGTTTATCATCTATCCCTCCCAAATAATTTCATTTTTTATGTCTAATGCCTATGATCTTCTACAATATTTTTTTCATTTTGAGTTGATATCCTTGCATTATGTGAAACCAGAGCTTCTCAGTGGGAATAAATTAGGTGAGGCTATCCAAAAATATGACCTCTGGGCTGGCGCGGCTCTCATTGGTGGTCTCTTTCATCACCACTTGGTCCTCAATAATAATGGGGTTTATATGGTCCTTGAAAGCATCAAAAAATCTTTGGAACAATAGTCCTTTAGGCCCGTAAAAGCTTCCCTGCAACAATTCAATAGATTTATCACTAAGGATTGTGTTGGTGTTGATCAGGTATTTTTTTCCCTTCTAGACCTTTACAAGAAAGATGCTTCCTCCACTGCATGACCCTCTGTTGCTTCCTCATAGTTCACTTCTTCATCTTCTCATCTCATCCCAGATCTTAACTTAAAACTTAGCTCGAGTGATGTTGCTTCATGCTTCATGGAAGGTTAAAATTTGCATTATTTTGCAGGTATTCCGGACTTCTATTGTGTATTTTTTTCTCTTGCAATTTTGGTACCATGGAGGAATTCTTGACAGGAAGTATTTTTTGTGGGCTTTCCACATTCTAGAATATTTTTTTGGTCTCCTATGTATATTCTTTTTACAAATTTGTGTATCTCTCAAAAACTCCTTTGGATCCTTTGTATATTTCCTAAGAGCTTATGTAATATCTAGGTTTAGGGGTTTTTGGAAGGGTTTCTCATCTTTTTGATTGTAACTAGCCTTGGCTAGCGAGGGTATTTGTGGCTAGTTAATTCTAAATTCTCATATTTTATTATGTATTATCGAGCAATCATCGGAGTTTTTATTTCTGGTTCTTTTCTTTGGGAGCTCTTTGAACTAGTTTTTTATAAAAATATTAATATATCAAGTGGCACTACCATCTTTTTCAAAAATAACAATGGCAACCAATACAAATCAAAGTATTGGAAAAAAAATCAGAATGTTGTCAATGATGGAGTAGTAGATGTTCACAATGTAAAACCAAAGAAGCTAACATTTAATCTATCTACTACTATTCCTCCTAAGAATCCTACCATTGCATCTAATGTGTGAATCAATCAAGACAACAATAAATAAAAAACCACCGTTTGCGTATACTCCTAAACGGATATTTACACCTCTCAAAGAGTCTTTGGAATTAGCATTGCAAAAACTTTTCTCTCACAAGGTTATCACACTACTAGAATCATGACCTTACAAACCACCAGTTAAGCCTAAATATTGGATTGATGCACATTATTGTGAGTACCGTCAAAACAAAGGGCATAGAACGAATGAGTGCATGGAATTCAAAAACTTGTTACAAGACTTGATTGAAAGTGAAGTCATTACAGTCTATGGTCACAAAACAAATGAAGATCACACAACTTTTAATTCATCAAAACCCACAACAACCAAAAAAAATTCATCATCTCTCTCATCTAACTATAGTTTGGTTGATCAATTAACAAAAACTCCTAAATAAATCTCTATTATTGAATTGCTTAAAATATCTCCATCACATAAAGAGATTTTGGAAAAAGCCTTGGTTGAAACGAATGTTCCTAACAATTTAGACATAGCAAAATTCTAAGCCATGGTTGGACACTTGACCACACCTCACTATTTATCCTTTTCTGAAGAGGATGACAATTCTCCAAGTCACCCTAATAACATGCCACTGCATATAGAAGTACTAATTCATAGACATCGAGTAAAATGAGTCTTGATAGACGGAGGAGTGGGTCTCAATATTTGTACTTTAGATTTTATCAAGGCAATAGGATTCTCAGATGAAGATATTGACCCTAAGAAGACGATAACCATAAAAGCATATGATGATGAAGAAAGATCATCTAAAGGGATAGTAATGTTTCCATAAATTGGGACCTATGGAAAGAAATGTGGTGTTTCAAGTGCTCCATCTTAATCTATCCTACAAAATTATTTTGGGAAGACCTTGGATACATGAAATTCAAGTTGTCCCTTCTACTTTTAATCAATGCTTAAAATTCTCATATAATGGAGAAGAGATCACTATTCCAGCTGACACAAGTTATTTTCAATCTTGTAACAATGTTTGTCAATCAAATGAAAGGAATGTTCCACATAACAGAGAAGCGACCAGAGAACAATCCCCAGAAAGTTCAAACTTGACACTACTATGATACTTCAAAAAGAAATTAAAACAACATGATAATGGGATGGGGGAATACAAGATTGATGAACTATAACTGATTGAATATTTGAAGATGTTAAGTTGATGATCATGCAAGGAATTAAATCATTTAATGTATTTTATTGTCATTGATGTCAACTTGATATAATCTGTATGGTCATGGACATACTAGAAAAGACTTCAAAGAACCAATGAATCAAAGGCTATGATATCAATAATGCATATAAGTCAAGTATTCACAAAGTGACTGTATACACCGATGGAGTGCACACCGACGGATAGAGTAAAAGAGAAAATTCACAGTGTTACCTAACGAGAAAATGCACAGCATTACTGATGAGAAAAGTCACAGTGTTTCCCGATGAGCTAAGCACAGTGTAACCTGATGGACAGAATTATAGTGTTTCCTGATGGAAAAGAAAAGGACAGAGATCCCAATGACAACTGAAGTCACACCGATGGAACAGTCAATTATCACCGATGACTAACTGAAGTGTTGATCGACAGAAGAGAGAGTTTAGAAATGAAAAAATGCTTAGCTCTCAAGAGCTATAAATAGACTTAACTAATACTTATCATTTTTTTAATCGACCAGATAAATCCGAGGATAAGTAAAGGATTTAAAGCTTCTTTTTCCAGTTGGAAAGAAGATCTCTTTGAGATAAAACTTGAGTTTTCTTTAAATCTTATTGGCAAGAATTGTGGATCACGCCAAGAATCAAGAAAGCCAAGAAACAATGAATCATGTCTATAAAGAGACAAACCCAGTTCATTATGAAGTGTGTGGGGTGAAGAGAAAAGAGGGAAGATGCTAAAGAGATTTTGAAGGAGAAGAAAGTCTTCATTCAGACCTGATCAAACAAGCTGAGCAAAGAGCTAGATTCTACAGACACAGATGAACAGTGAGACAACATTTTAGAGAAGAACAATGTGGAGCAAAGGTATTGAATTTATTATATTGATCAGAGAGGTAATGCACTTACAATAGATCTAAAAATCTGTAATTCAAGTTGTATGTGTGAACAGATCATTTAATGTTTCAGTTTAACCATTGAAGCATCAAGTCTCTTAACAAAGGACTTAAATGTCTTTTGTAATTGAGATATATCCCAAGGAGTATCAAAATATTTGATCAAATAAAGTAGCATTGGATATGCCCGATAATTATTGACAGGCCAAGTGAGTGTTTGATCAAGGATGGTAGCATTACATGTCAGATACTAGGTAACAAACTATCTTTTAAATCCTCTAGCAAGGTCACACCTAATAGTGTGTTTGTAACCTTTAACAGTGTTGGCTCTTAACTGAGCTCACTTCAGAAGAGTGAAAATTTGGGGTACCGGTCCCAGTGGTTTTTCCCTTAACAGGGTTTTCACATCAAAAATCCATGTGTTATGTGTTTGTCTTTCATTACTTTACTATTTTACATTTCACATATGCAATTATGGATTGATCGGTATACTCTAGCTATTTACTATGTTTTTGTAAATAAAAGACTGCTTATCGGTAAACATACAGAAGAAGGTTTAAAAGAGCATTCTGACAAGTAGTAATCTGTTATAAGTATTTCAAGGCATTCATCTTGTAGGACTGAGTATAACTGAAAGCTTAAAAGTTGTAATAAGTTTTAAGGGTTGATTTAAGGATTAATTTTTGAGGCCACTGATTCACCCACCCCCCCCCCNTTCACCCCCCCCCCCCCCCCTCTCAGTTATTACTAACAATTGGTATCAGAGCTTGTGTGCTTAGAAGGAAGGTTTCAAGACCTAAGCTAAAGATCAAAAGATGAACAGGCGAGATGTACCCAGGTTGAACAAAGACAATTTTGCTTCATTGCAAAGTAGAATAAGACTCCACTAATCAGGTATTGGAAATGATGTTACTCAATACTTAGATACTGAATATGTGTTGCCCACAGGAGCGCCCACAGTTGAAAAAAATGAGAGAGAAGCATGAACACAAATGCGTGATGATAGAGTCTACTTCCTCACTCTCTGATGCTGAATTTGAATATGTCAAAACTTGCAAGACTGCAAAGCAGATGTGGGAAAAATTGATGCTTGTACATGGTGGTGACAAGAATGTTTTGAGAGCCAAGGCAGAAAGCCTTAGAGGAAATTTTGATGATCTCAAAATGAAAGAAAGTGAAAACATCACATAGTACAGCACAAGAATTAAAGAGGTAGTCAATGCTATCCGAGGAGTTGGAGGTGTACTAGAAGAAGATACAGTGGTAAGTAAAATTATAAGAATCTTACTGCCTACTTATGCTATTAGAGTATCTTCCATACGAGAAATGAGAGTAGTAGAAAATAGAAATGTTACTCTAGACAGTTTGATTAGAAGACTGATTTCTTTTGAGATGAACAACTTTGATAATAGTGTCTTACCAAACATAGATTCTACATTCAAATCTTCTTTAAGAATAATTAAATCAAGTCATAAACACACTATGAGAAAAGATAGTGATAGTGAAAGTGAAGAAGAAGATCTTGATGAAATTGAATCACTTATGGAAAGAAGAATGCAGAGCGGCAAAGGTAAATTACCACTTGTTTTTTTAATTGTAAAGAGATTGGACACTTTGTTGCAAGATGTCCTAATAGAAGAAAAGATGACAAAAGTAATGACAGGTCATTTGAAAAGAAGTATGACAGAGGTGATTACAGAAGCAACCAATAATCAGAAAGAAAAGATGCCTGAGACTACAAGGGAAAAGGAAAGAAGGCCAATTACCTAGAAAAATGCAAATATGATGACACTGACACTGAATCTGATGAAGACATCGAGATGGTATTTGTGGCAGTAAAAGATGATTTAGATGATGATGAAGAAAGGAATGTAGAAACTAAACTCATATCTAAAGTTGGTAAAAATGATGTCTGGATCATAGATAGTGGCTGTACTCACCATATGACTGGTGACAAGCAAAAGTTTGAGACTTTTGAATACCACAATGGTGGTTCAGTAAGAATGGGTAATGACACACCTTGTCTAGTTGAAGGTAGAGGAACTATAATGTTGAATAACCTCATAAAATGTGAAAATGCTTATTGGGTAAAAGGATTGAATTATAATCTATTGAGTGTTTCTTAGTTGAATAATTCAAGTTATAGAGTAGCATTTGAAAAATAAGAAGGCAAAGATCTTCAATGAATCAGGAAATCTGATTGGTACCGATGAGCAGGAAAAAGGTAACTTATTCTATCTGAATAATATTGACACCACTTGATTCATGGATAGAAATGAAGATATATGGTTGTGGCACATTAGATTGTGTCATGTGAACTTTGACAACATGACAAAGATAAGAAAAAAGAGAAATTTAAGAGGTTTACTGATGATGGTTAAACCTGACATTATCTTGTGTAAGAATTATCAAAAAGGTAAGATGACAAAGTCTAGTTTCAAAAGAAAAACCTATACATTTGATGTCATTCTAGAATTAGTCTATACTGACCTATGTGGACCCATGAGGACAAATATTTATTATGGAGATAGATATTTTATTCTCTTTGTTGATGATTACTCTAGAATGATGACAGCCATGTTTCTAAAAGATAAATCTGAAGCTTTCAAGATGTTTAAATGGTACAAAGCAATGGTAGAGAAACAAAGTGGTAAAGAAATAAAATTATTAAGAGAAGATAGAGGAGGGGAGTTTATTTTAGATGAATTCACTAAATTTTGTAATGAGCATGGAATCAAAAGATAGGTCTCTGCACCAAGAACACTACAGCAAAATGGAATTGTTGAAAGAAGGAACAGATACATATTTAATTATGCAAGGACACTAATGATAGAGAAAGGAATCACCCAAATCTTCTAGAGGGAAGCTGTCAGTACTATTGTTTACACATTGAACAGAGTAAAATTGAAGAAAGACACCAAAAAGACACCTTATGATTTACGGTATGGATACACACCCAATGTGAGTTATTTCAAAAAATTTGGTAGTCAATTTTATATCTTAAAGGATAATAGAAATGGAAAAATTGACTCCAAGAGTGATGTAGGAATATTTCTAGGGTATTCCACCAAGAGAAAGGCTTATAAATGTCTCAATAATGTACACACAAAAGTAGTGCACTTCTATGAATCCTTACATGCAAGGAAACTCAAGAATGAGTCCTCACAAATCGATCCATAGCTCTCTATGCATGGAGTTGCAAGATTTGTAAAATTTCTCTCAGCTAGAGCTATAAACTCATGACCTTGCCAATAAACCATACAATGAGAGATTCACAATGAAAACAAGGGCAAGAATGCCAATATCTCCAATGAAACCAAATGTATGCAATGCAATGCAAATCTATATGACAATGCAAGTTAATCTATTGCATAAAAGGAAATCTAAACTAATATGCCATGATAATGCAACTAAGAAAGGAAATATGCAACTACAATGAAATACAATAACAAGTCTTCAAAACTTGGATGTAGAATATCTTCAAAGAGCTCTAAATGACCTAGAAAACCTGCAGCATAACATTAGCATCAAAAACCTAAGATATGAAAATGAAGGAGAGAGCTCTCCTTTTATAAGAAGTGAGATGAAA
>MU226992.1:77001-89919 GCA_018584345.1 Thuja plicata
CCTTAGGAAATATTGAATTGATTATGATTTGATCAAGAAAATTGATATAATTGATATTGTTGATATTTGAAAATATTGATTCATGGATTTGATAAATTGAGAAATGGGGCCCAAAGTCTAGGCGACCATTTTAGGGTGCATACAAATAAAGCCTTTAACAAAATTGTTGAAAGTGCAAATGTAAAGATAGATGAATTTGTAGAGAAGAGTAAAAAGGAATGAATAAAATAACCAGAGGACTACAATAGGTTTGTTTACAATGAAGAACCTGACACTCTACCCAACCAACAATGTAGAGCTCTCGAGATATAGATCATTGCATCCGAGCATCAGGATGCAAATACCGACGATCAGGATATTGCTCAAGATGATGCACAAAGTGATGAAGAACAAAACGAAGGAAAAAATGATGATCAAGCTGATTGACAAAGAGCTGAACCTATACTTGCAAGATATATCAGAAGGAACCATCCACAAAACTAGATCATTAGAGACAAAAAGGCTAGTATGAGAACCAGAAGTAAGTCTCTAAATACAAGATGTCTTATTTGTGATTATGAGCCAAAATCTATCAATGCTGCACTTGATAATGATGAATGGCTAAGTGTTATGAATGAGGAGATTGAACAGATAGAGAAAAATAAGACATTGACACTTGTGCCAAGACCAGATGACAAGAATTTCATCAGTACAAAATGGATATTCAGAAATAAACTGAATGAGAATGGAGAAGTCACCAGAAATAAAGCAAGACTAGAGTGCAAGGGGTATGCACAAGAAGAATGGATTGACTATGGAGAAACTTTTACACCCATTGCTAGGCTAGAAGGAGAGAATATTACTTTCTTATGCTGCATGTAAAGGATTCAAGGTATATCAAATGGATGTCAAGTCTGCATTCCTAAATGGAATACTTGAAGAAGAGGTATACATTAAACAACCAAAAGGGTTTGTTGATCCAAACAAGAAGGACATGGTATGTAGACTACACAAATCCCTGTATGGATTGAAACAAGCACCTCAAGCCTGGTATGAAAGACTTCATTCCTATCTTATAAGTATTGGATTTGTAAGGACTAGTGAAAACAGTAATCTTTATTTGAAGGAATATATTGATGCTAACATTTTGATTGCTGAGATATTTGTTTATGACATCATATTTGGAGGCAATGATATGCTATGCAAATCATTTACAAATGAAATGAGAAAATAATTTGAGATGTCTATGTTTGGAGAGATCAATTTCTTTCTTGGTCTATAGATCATGCAACAAGTTGAAGGTATTTTCATTACACAATCCAAATACATCAAGGAAGTGCTGCAAATATTTAAGATGGAAGAGTCCAAACTAGTTGGAACACCGATGGTAATTTGATGTAAGATGACAAAGGAGGACAAGTCATCAGAGGTAAAACTGACTTTGTATAGATCAATGATTGGTAAACTCATGTATGTTGTACATACTAGACTAGATATTGCACATGTAGTAGGAATAGTTGCTAGATTTTCTGCTAATCCCAGAGAATCACATATGACTGCTATGAAAAGAATCCTAAGATATCAGTTGAACCATTGAAGCATCAAGTCTCTTAACAGTGTAGGACTTAAAATTCTTTCGTAATTGAGATACATCCCAAGGAGTATCAAAAAGTTTGATCATAGAAAGTAGCATTGGATATGCCCGATACCTATTGACAAGCCAAGTGAGTGTTTGATCAAGGATGGTAGCATTAGATGTCAGATACTAGGTGAAAAACTATCTTTTAAATCCTCTAACAAGGTCACACCTAATAGTGTGTTTGTGATCTTTAATGGGGTTGGCTCTTAACCGATCTCACTTCAGAAGAGTGAAAATTTGGGGTACCGGTCCTAGTGGTTTTTCCCTTAACAGGGTTTCCATGTTAAAAATCCATGTGTTATGTGTTTATGTTTCATTACTTTACTATTTTACATTTCACATATGTAATTTTGGATTCATCGGTATACTCTAGCTATTTACTGTGTTTTGGTAAATAAAAGACTGCTTATCGGTAAACATACAGAAGAAATTTGAACAAAGCATTTAGAAAAGTAGTAGTTTGTTATAAGTATTTCAAGGCATTCAACATGTAGGATTGAGTATAACTGAAAGCTTAAAAGTGGTAATAAGTTTTAAGGGTTGATTTAAGGATTAATTTTTGAGGCCACTGATTCACCTCCCCACCCCCCCTCTCAGTTATTACTAACAAAGATTGATCAATTACTCTCCGTAACATCATTACCTCTGTCACCAAGATCACAAGGGAGACCATTATCATCTACAATGTCAGAAAAAACTAAAACACAAACAATGTACAATGGAACTTTTGTAAAAGGAAAATCAATGGCAAAAGAAAAAGAGGACAATCAGGTGTTAAAATGGCTATACAAAGAAAAAGATGAATCTCATCAAGATGTCAAACATGTCCAAATTGCAACTCAACATTATGGATGTGGTTTAAACATCATGCAAAGGATGGGATATCAAGGACAAGGACCCCTAGGAAATAATAAGGAGGGTCTTGTTGAACCAATTTTGACACAATTTAGAGATCCCAAGGACAAAATAGGCATAGGGTATTCTGAATAATCACAAATACCTCTCATTCAAGATGGAACAATTTTTGATGAAGAATAAGAAGAATCTGAAGAAGAAGTTGAATTCAGTTGAATTCACGCCTCAATCATATGAATGGTTATTTCGTATTCATGATGAAAATCCTCATTATCAAGGTGAACGCTAGATTCCTTCATTTCTGGGAATTCAAGAAACAAAATAGGATGAAGAGACAAACATGTCATTACTAGAGAATCAAACCCTAGAGGATATTCAAAATGAGATTCAAGAACATGATTCTGAGAAAGATACTAATGCACAAGAAAACCGTCATCCCAACTGGGGGAAGGGTAACACCTACTCATGTTCTAGATCTCCTTCAGTCCATTGAAATAGATTCTAATGAGTATGAATGGGACTCATTCTCTGATGCCACTATGGATATAAAGATAGATGTGATTCATCAATATCCACCTCAGCTTGAGAGAGGAGAAAGTTCTAATGTTGCAAATCATCTAAACATGGCTATAGAATTGCAAGATATCATGATTCAAGGCATTATTAATGCCGACATTGGACTATTGATAGAGCCTGAAGAGTTTCAATTCATCCTAGAAAGTTCATATCTCAATAGAAAAAGAGATGAAGAGGGACAAAGCTCAGGTATCCGACCATTCAAATTCAATTCCCATAATATTAGAGATGACTCGAGTGAGAATAGTGAGGAGATTCTTGGTCTAAACAATATTCAAGAGGGTACTGTTATAGACCTCATGGATACATTTGAATGTAATGATCAAAAATCAATCCTAAATATTTAAATTAGTGAAACCAACCCAACCGATACTCTTCAACTTGTTTATCCTAATCTAATTTACTAGACCCTGTCTAAACCCATGGATATACCCATGTTTCCTAATGACCATGCTATAGCTTATTATCTCAATGTGAGAGAACCCGTAACAGCTTCCACTAGGAATTCTAACATTATGGAGGATATCAATTTTCCCAGTTGCAAAAACAAATAACAAATCAATCAAAGATCTGAGGGTGAAAACCATTCTACGGCAGTCTCAAATCATTAAAAAAAAAGGAAAAATAAAGGACGTATCTGATAGTGAAAACCTCACTGAGGCGCTAGAAGATGGGAAACTTGATATTCTCCTAGATCACTCTCAGGAATGGTCTACAGTGCTCATAGAACCTACTCAACCTATAAATCTTGGTACATAGGAGAAACCACAAATCATACACATTGTTCAATCTTTATCTGATGAAGAGAAGGAAGAGTTTACACATTTTTTTAAGGAAAAGATTATTAATTTTGCATGGTCTTATTCTTACATTTTGGGGTTTGATCCTAATTTAATTATGCATCATTTATCTATGGCTCCAGGAATAAAGTCTATCAAGCAAAAAATAAGTAAGATGCATCCACTCTTGGTGAAGGCAGAACTAGAACAACTATTAAAAGTGATATTTATAAGAGCTATTGCCTATGCGAAATGGATATCTAATATTATTCCAGTATTAAAACATGACAAGTCCATCAGGGCATGCACTAATTTTTGAGATGTTAATAAAGCATTTCCAAAGGATGATTTTCCTTTACCAAGCATAGATGTCATTATAGATCTCACAGAAGGATATGAGATGTTTTCGATAATGGACGGATTCTCTGGATATAATCAAAAAAAAAATTTCTCTAGAAGACAAAGATAAAACAAATTTTACTTATCCATGGGGAGATTTTGTTGGAACGTCATGCCCTTTGGACTAAAAAATGCAGGAGCAACATATCAATGAGAAATGATAGCAATTTTCCATGATATGATGCATAAGAACATGGAAGATTATATGGATGACACTTTAGGGAGATCTCATCATCGCAAAGATCATCTAGAATATTTAGCCAAAATCTTAGATAGGATAGAGTGATTCAAACTTTGATTAAACCCAAAAAAGTGTGCATTTGGAGTTACCTCGAGAAAGCTGCTAGGATATATTGTTTTGACTTAAGGAATTGAGGTTGATCCAAAAAAGGTCAAAGCCATCATTGAAATACCACCACCTAAAATTATCAGTCAGGTAGGATCACTATAAGGCAAGCTACAATCAATCTGTAGATTCATTGCTCAATTGGCTGATAAAGCTCAACCATTCACCAAGCTTATGCACAAAGGTATCACACATAAGTGGGACAAATAATGTGATATTTCATTCAATTAACTAAAACAATATATGGTAAATCTACCCATCCAGATGACTCCAATCGCAGGAAAACCATTGTTATTGTATGTTTCAGCAACTAATACCTCACTGGGGGCACTATTGGTACAACAAGATGAAACTAGAAAAGAACGCACAATTTATTACATCAAAAAACATTGGTGCAATATGAGATTAACTATACCCCAATTGAAAAATAAGTTTTAGTAGTAGTGTTTGCATCTCATAAATTTTAGCATCATATGATGGCACATTCAATCAAGTTGATGGCCGAGATTGACCCGCTGAAAAATCTCCTAAACAAAGCAACCTTAACTGGTAGATTGGCTAAGTGGGTGATGATACTAAGTGAATTTGATATCGATTATGTTGAAAGGAAAGCCATTAAAGGAAAATTCATTGAGGATCAACTCGAAGATGCACCATTATCAGGGGATACTCCTTTAACCATTGATTTCCCATATGAGTCAATCTTAATGATTACATAGCACACCTGGAAGATGTATTTTGATGGATCATTCACACAGCATGGGTCTAGAGAAGGTATCATGTTCATATCACCTCAAGGATACACTATACCTACAGCCTAAAAGATTTTATTCATGTGTACTAACAATATTGTGGAATATGAAGCCTTGGTAAATGAACTAAAGATGGCATTAGAATGGCAGATAAAAACACTACATGTCTATGGTGATTCCCAGCTTGTCATAAAAAAAAATCACTAATGAATATTAGACTAAGGATGATAATCTTATGCCATACCAAAACATGGTGGATGACTTGAAGCAGTACTATATTGGCATAACATTTGAACAGATTCCCAAATTAAACAATCAAGCAGCTGATGCAATGGCTAATCTCATGTCTCTTATACAATTATCCGATAATCAAGCATAGTATAAATTCCCAGTGGATGAGTTACCTTATCCTTCTTTTAACTATCCTCACTCCAAGCTAGTCTACCAAATTATGGGTTATGACTCCCCTCATTATGGACCTATATGTAATTATCTTGAAACCAATGCTTTACCTGAGGGTATATCCAAAAACTAAAAATGTAAACTTATTTTTCAAGCTTCCAAACATGTGATCATCATGGATGATTTGTATTGACAAGGTTTTGATGGTACTTTACTAAGATGTTTAAATCTCGAACAATGCTTTACATGAAGTCCATGAAGGTATTTGTGGATCACATTCGAATGGTCTTACTCTGGCTAAGAAACTCTTGCATATTGGATACTATTAGCATACAATGGAGAAAGATGCTATTAAGTTCTCAAAATCTTGCAAAAAATGTCAAATACATGGAAATCTTATACATGCACCAGCATGAGAATTTTTACCCTTTATCACACACTAGCCTTTTTAGTAGTAGGCCTTTGATCTCAATGGTCAGATTTATCCATCATCCTCTGATGGTCACAAGTTCATCATTACAGCAACTAAATACTTTATTAAATGATTTGAAGTTATACCCTTAATCACGGCAACCAGAAAACAAATCTCACTATTTATCCTCAACTACATCAATTGTCAGTATGGTCTTCCCTCATCAATTATGAAAAACAATGGTAAGCAATTCAAAAACAAGGCTATGACAGAACCTTGTAATAAATTTCAAATCACTCAACATTTTTCCTCCATCTATTACCCTAAGGGAAATGGACATGAAGAGGCTAGCAATAAGAACATCTTCAAGATTCTAATCTGAACGGTCAATGATTCTGGTAGGGATTGGTATGTTCCAATCAATCTAGCTTTGTCGGCCTATCGAACAAGTATCAGAACCTCAATGGGAGCTATGCCTTATTCTTTGGTTTATGGGGCTGAAACAGTTTTTCCAGTTAAGGTAGAAATTCCATCCTTGAGAGTATCTTTAAGAGGGTTAATCACAGATGATGAATACAGGGTCTCATGGTTACAACACCTTGAACTCATAGCTGAAAAATGTCAAGATGGTTTTGAACATTGATGGGGAGCTCATTCACAAGAGAACTCTTTCTCCAATCAAGACCTCTCTTTGGTCCTTTTTAGGGTATCCTTCTCTACCCTATCCATAGGATGATTCTATGATCCTCTTTCTCACTTTGAACTCTCCACCAACTTCAAACTTCCACTAATCCCTTCTCCATTCAACTATGCACCAAGGGCTCCATTAAACCACCAAACCTCCCAATACTCTCTTGGTTACTAGGATGGGTCTCCTGACCTTTTCTAGGTCACCTTCAATGGTTTCCAACTCAATTGGATGGATTCTCAAAAATGTTTCTAGTCGATTCCTTGGGTTTCTTATTTTGAATCCTTGTAGCCTTTTTGGTCAATTAGGCCCCCTTGGAACTAGCTTTCTTTGAATTCCTCAAAAAAAACCCTTAACACCCTTCCAAACCAATTATGTATTATTTTTAGGTCTATCCTAGGCTCTAGGATTTTCAAAGTTTTACACCCCCACTCTGTCCGTACATAGGATTTTCAAAAAACCCTACTTTTAAGGGTTTTGGGAACATGCACTCCTATCTGTGTTCTTTGCTTTAAAAAAGTGAATCATTCAACTCCATTGATCCTCTCCTTTCATCCAATTATTAAGGACTCACTTCTCTACATGATCCCACCATTTATTGGTTTCATCCAATCCATCTAGAAAGATTTTCTTGCCACTATTCCTTCCAAGCTCCTAACCAGAATGCACTAGCACTCACCTAGGGCTTGGTATTAAAATTGCTTCCCCTATGAAAAAAAACTCCACAATCCATATATACACTATAAATGGAGTCCCCTACTTGATTCCAATAGGTCATAGAGATTTGACCACGAGAATTCAAGTGGGTGTATATTTACATGACTGGCTCAAAACCAGACAACGAACCAGAAGAAAAGAAAGAATTTAAAAAAACCTAACCAGTAACACTAGATAACTAAACCAATGCCACATTGAGTAATTACATGTCAAAACACAAAGCCTCAATGCATTAATTCATTACTTTCAATCCACTAGCCGACTGCATCAAAGCTCTGTTACAAAACACAGTGAAAAAATCTATTTTCCAATGCTTAGTATGTATACAATGACAACCAACCCTTAGTTAAGGGTTTCTTCCACCTTATATATGTTATCCCTTCATGATCATACCCTAAGGTCAGGATCTAGGAACCATTAAAGCCCTTTCCTAAATTCTAGGAAATGTTGTCATGACAACTTTTCAAAATTGAAAAGTTGTCATGAGCAACTTTTACATTTTTTTGCATTTCACCAAACCACTATGCCTAATGACCCAAGTTCACTTAAAATCATCATGTAAGACCTTCAAACACCTAAAAACACAAAATCCCCAAATTTCACTCCATTTTTGGGATCAAAACCCAAGTTTGACCACTTGGTTGACTTCCTAGGATTTGGACACTAGATCTTAGTGAAACACCCAAATCACCTAACCTAAAGACATATCTAAACACACCCCTAAATAAAATATGGGAATTTATCAGTAGTCCTTATTCACTAGGTGGTTTTCCATACCAACCTACAAGCCAAAATGTCACAAGATCTTCACAAGACCTTTTTGGGTGCTCCTGCACCATTCTCCCCCTGCAACAAGAAAATTAGGTTACCTATGGAGTGATCAACTCCATGCTTATGCCATGCTTATTTAAGTCTCCTTCTTCTATCCATGTAGCCTCTGACTCTAGTTGGTTTTCACATTTCACCAAGTGTTCCATGTAGTCTTGTTTCTAGTTTTCTTCTTCACTCTTGAATCCATAATCTTCTCCACTTGTGGTTTAGCTTGAATAAGTACTCTGAGTTTCTCCACATCTTTAATCATTTCTATACTATACTACCCTTCACTTACATCTGGACCCTTGTATGGAATCAAGTCCTTCACATTGAAAATTGGATAAATAGACATCTCCTTTGGTAGCTCTACCTTATAAGCGTTGGCACCATACTTGGCTATCACCTTACATGGTCCAATCCTCTTCATTTGTAACTTGAATGGTACCCCTTTCTATAGCCTAGCCTTGTTTAAGAAGACCATCACCAAGTCTCCTACTTGAAATTGTAGATCTTTCCTTCATCTTTCTTAGCCTTCAATTTATGATTGGCCTCCACTAGAGTCTATTTCACTTGTTCATGAACTTCTCTCATTGACTCTGCAAAGTCATCTACATGTCCACTAATTCCATCATATCCTTTAAGGTCCTGAGCTCTAGTACACCCCTTGGATGTACACCATATACAATCTCAAATGGAATTTTTCCCGTAGTCATGTTTGTGCTATCATTATAGGCAAATTATGCATGTGGGATAACTTGTTACCATCCTTGCCCATACTCTTTTGTCAAACATCTTATCAAGTTTCCAAGAACCCTGTTGATCACTTATGTCTACCCATCTATTTGGGGATGATAGGCATAGCCATGAGACAAAGTAGCACCTAGTCTTTTCCATAGGGTCTTCCAAAAGTGCCCCATAAACTTCACATCTCTGTCTGCAAATATGTTCATTGGAAAGACATGGATCCTCACTATCTCCTTCAAGAAAACATGGGCAATATGACTGGCATCATGTGTTGTTTTACATGGAATGAAATGACTCATCTTGCTAAATCTGTCTACTACCACAAACACATTGTCTAGACTATTTGGAGTCCTAGGTAGCCCCACTATGAAATCCATACTTATGCATTCCCATGGTCTATTTGGGATGGGAAATGGCTTGTAAAGACCTTCATTTGATGATGTCCCCTTTTCCTTCTGACTAACTCCACACTACTCAACATACCTTCTTACATCTTTCTTCATTTTTGGCAACCAATAGAATCTCTCCACTAATTCTAGGGTCTTGTTCAACCCAAAGTGTCCACTCAAGCTTCCATTGTGCTTCTCTTGGATGAGGTTCTCCCTCATTGATCCCCTTGGAACACATAGTTGTTTTCCCTTAAACAAGAATCCATTCTGTAAGATATAGTCTGCAAACTCACTGTGAAAGTGATTCTCAAAATCAATACAAACCTTGTAGATCTCTAAGAAATATGAATCTCCTTCATAAAGGTCTTTAAAACCTTCAATCCCTATACTCTGCAATTCAATCTCCTGGATGGTAAGAAATATCCTACTAAGGGCATCTGCTACCTTGTTATTCACACCCTTTTTATGCTTGATAGTTAAAGTATATGACTGCAGAAACTCCATCCATTTTCTATTCATTAAGCTAAGTTTCTCCTTTGTATTTATATATCTCAAAGCCTTATTATCAGTATATACTACAAATTCTTTTGGCAACAAGTAGTGCCTCCACTTCTTTAGAGATTGCACCAATACATACAGCTCTAGATCATAGGATGAGTACCTATATTTTTCTTTATTAAGCCTTTCACTAAAGAAGGCTACTGGGCTTCCTTCCTGATTTAGGACTACATCCACTGCAATATTTCTTGCATCACACTCCACAATGAATAGTTTATCAAAACTTGGTAAAACCAGTATTGGTTGGGTGGCTATCTCTTTCTTCAATCTCTCAAATCCTTCATTAGCTTTCTTGATCCACACAAATTTTTTCTTGACTCCACCCTTAATGGTATCTAGGACAGGTGCACAAATTTCATTGAATCTCCTAAAAAAATTCCTATAGAATTGGGCTAACCCATGAAAGCTTCTAAATTAAATCCCTGAATTAGGAGTAGGCCAACTCAATATGGATTCTACTTTGATCTTGTCCATTTTCAAGTCACCTTGAGATACTACAAATCCTAGGTAGACTAATTCGTGTTTCATAAACTCACTCTTTTCAAGATTTATGGTGAGCTTCTCCTCCTGCATCCTCTTCAATACAAATTCCAAGTGTTTCATATGTTCTTCCTTTGTTTTACTAAAAATGAGGATGTCATCTAGGTATAATACTACAAATACCCCTATATAGTCTTTTAGGACTTCATTCATCACCCTCATAAAAGTACTAGGTGTATTTGTAAGCCCAAATGGCATTACTAACCCCTCTATGGTTTTAAAGGCTGACTTCCACTCATCACCCTCTTTCATCCTAATTTGATAATATCCACTTTTTAAGTCAATCTTTAAAAAGTACTTAGCACCCCCCAAGCAATCCATTAAATATTCTATCTTAGGAATAGGAAATCTATATCTTATATTTATCCTATTTATTTCCCTAGATTTAGTACACATTCTCCACTTACCTCCTTTTTTGGGAGCCAACACCACTGGGAAAGCACATGGGCTTATGCTCTTTCTAATCAACCCTTGGTCCAATAGCTCTTGAACTTACCTTGCTATCTCTTTGTTATGTTCTGGTGTCATTTTGTATGCAGCCTTGTTTGGCAATGATGCCCCTGGCACAAAGTCTATTTGGTGACTGATCTCTCTCTTTGGTGGCAATGTAGCTAGGGTCCCCTCACAAATGATTTCTTGGAACTTATCCAATAACTTCTTTACTTCTGCTGGCATAGGTGATGGCTTAGGTGTCTCTGATGACATGTAACTGATTGAATGTTTGATAATGTTAAGTTCAAGATAATGCAAGGCATTAAAAATTAGTTAATGGTTTGTATTGTCATTGATGTAAGCTTGATATCATCTCTATGGTCATGTACACAATGCCAAAGACTTAAGAGAATCAATGGAACAAAGTTTATGCTTTCAGCAATGCATAAAAGTCATGTATTCACTAAGTGATAGAAAACACCGATGGAGTACACACCATCAGTAAATCCAAAGCAGAAAAGTCACAGTGATACTCGACGAGCAGAAGACAGTGTTTCCCGATGAAGCAAAACCACAGGATGCCTGAAAAGCTAAAAATAGAGTTGCCCGATGAGGAAAAATCCAATGATGTAGGATGGAACAAGATCCTCAAGCTAACTGGAGTCATGCTGACGAAACTATCAGTTGTCACCGACAACTAACTGAAGAATTGACCGACAGAATAGAGAGTTCAGAAAATCACAAAATATCTACTTGGCAAGAGCTAAAGATAGACTTAACTAGTTGCTTTCTTTGTTTTATTCAACTAGAGTTAAGTAATTTATTTAAAGAAGATTTGTATAGTTGGCATGAACATAACTACGAGATAAATTAGGAGTTATGCTTTAAATCAAATTGGCTTGATTTTTTTTCATGCCAAGAATCAAGAATCAACAAACAGTTACTATCATGTCTATATAAGAGACAAGCTTAATTCATTTTCGTACCACAATCACATGAAAATGGGATTAAGGGGAGTGAATAGAAAGAGGATGTTGGAGAGAAATTGATGAAGAATAACTTCATACAGTCTTGATCAATCAAGCTGAAGGAGAGCTAAATAATTCTATAGACACCGACGAATAGTGAAGCACAACATCACAGAGAAGAAAGTGTGGAGCACAAAGAATTGAATTGATACATTGATCAGAGAGGTAATGTACTTAAATAGATCTAAAAAATTTCAATTCAAAGTTGCATCATGAACAGGTCATAGTTTTTGAGTTTAACCATTGAAGCATCAAGTCTCTTAACAGAACAGGACTTAACAGTCTTCTATATATTGAGGTACATCCCAAGGAGTGCCAAAAAGGTTGATTCATGAAAGTAGCATTGGAATTGCCTGATACATATTGAGAGTCTAAGAAGGAGGCCGATTCAAGGATGGTAGCAATAGATGCCCGATACTAAGTGACAACCTCTATGTATAAAATCCTCTAACAAGGTCGCACTTAACAGTGTGTTTGTAACCTTTAAGAGGGTTGGCTCCTAACAGGGCTCACTTCAAAAGAGTGAAAATTTGGGGTACCGATCCCAGTGGTTTTTCCCTTAACAGGGTTTCCACGTTAAAAATTCATGTGTTATGTGTTTATGATTCATTTCTTTACTGTTTTGTATCTAATATAGTTAACACTAGATTGATCGGTATACTCTACTTATTTATTGAGTTTTGGTAAATAGTTATACTGCTTATCGGTAATCAAGGAGAATAAGGACAGACAAGGAAAACTGAAAGACAGTTAAATCATTATAAGTATTTAATGGCATGCATTTTGTAGGGACTTAATAATCTGAGGTTTATTTGATTGGTGGTTAAGTTTAAGGATAAATCTTTGAGGCCACTGATTCACCCCCCCCCC
>MU226992.1:89974-106177 GCA_018584345.1 Thuja plicata
CTAACAATTGGTATCAGAGCTTGTGTGCTTAGAAAGGAAGGTTTCAAGACCTAAGTCAAGATCACAAGATGAACAGACGAGATGTGCCCAAGTTGAACAAAGACAACTTTGCTTCATGGAAAAGTAGAATAAGACTCCACTTATCAGGTATTGGTAATGATCTTACTTAATTCTTAGATACTTAATATGTGTTGCCCATAGGATCATTAACAGTAGATCAACTAAGAGTGAAGCATGAACACAACTGCATGGTCATAGAGCTTTCTTCCTTACTCTCTGATGCTGAATTTGAAGATGTCAAGGATTGCAAAACTACAAAGAAGATGTGGGACAAATTGAAGCTTGTACATGGAGGTGAGGCAAATGTTCTAAGAGCCAAGGCAAAAATCCTTAGAGAAAAATTTGATGATCTCAGAATGAAAGAAGGATAAAACATCACATAGTACAACACAAGAATAAAAGAAGTAGTCAATTCTATACGAGGAGTTGTAGGTACACTTGAAGAGGAGATAGTGGTAAGTAAAATCTTAAGAACCTTACTACTTGTATATGCTATTAGAGTTTCTGCCATTCAAGAAAAGAGAGCAGTATAAAACAATACAGTTACTCTTGATAGTTTAATTGGTAGACTAATTTCATTTAAGATGAATAAGTTTTACAATAGTGTCTTACCAAACTTAGAATCTGCATTTAAGTCTTCTATGAGAATAAGCAAATCAAGTCATAGATACACATCTAGAAGAGATAGTGAAAGTGAAAGTGAAAAAGAAGATCTAGAAGAAATAGAAGCACTTATGGCTAGAAGAATGTACAGAGGCAAATGTAAATACAAAGGCAAGTTACAACTTGTATGCTTTAATTGTAAAGAGATTGGACACTTTGCTGCAAGATTTCCTAATAGAAGAAAAGATGACAGAAGTAATGAAAGATATTTTGAAAAGAAATCTGACAGAGGTGATAACAAATATTACAGAGGTTATCGACAATCAGAAAGAAGAGATACCTGAGACTACAAGGATAAAGGAAAGAAGTCTAGCTACCTAGCTACTTGCAAAGATGAAGATACTGACACAGAACCTGATGAAGACATCGAGATGGTATTTGTAGCTGTGAAGGATGATTCAGATGAAGATGAAAGGTATGTGGAAACTGTACTCATATCTAAAGGCTAGAAAGAATAATATCTAGATTATAGATAGTGGCTGTACTCACCACATCACCGGTGAAAAAGAAAATTTTAACACTTTTGAGTATTATAATGGTGGTACAGTAAGAATGGGTAATGATACACCTTGTCCAATTGAATGTAAAGGAACAATAATGCTGAATAACCTGATTAAATGTGAAAATGCTTATTGGGTAAAAGGATTGAATTATAATCTGTTGAGTGTTTCTCAGCTGAATAATATAGGACATAGAGTAGCATTTGAGAATAAGATCACAAAGATCTTCAATGAATCAGGAAGACTGATTGGTACTAGTGAATAGACTAAAGGTAACTTATTCTATCTGAATGATACTAACACCACTTGCTTAATAACTAGAAATGAAGACATATGGTTGTGGCACAAAAGATTGTGTCATGTGAATTTTGACAACATGATGAAAATAAGCAGAAGGAGAAATGTAAGAGGCTTATCGACGATGACAAAGCCAGACAATATCATGTGCAAGAATTGTCAAAAAGGTAAAATAAATAAGTCTAGTTTCAAAATTAAAACCCATACATCTGATGATATTCTAGAATTAGTCCATACTGATCTATGTGGACCAATGAGGACAAAGAGCTATTGTGGAGATAGATATTTTATTCTTGTTGATGATTACTCTAGAATGATGACATTTATGTTTCTTAAAGATAAATCTGAAGCATTCAAGATGTTTATATGGTATAAGGCTATGGTAGAGAAAAAAAGTGGTAAGGATCTAAAATGTTTGAGATCAGATAGAGGAGGTGATTTTATATCAGATGAATTCACTAATTTATGTAATGAGCATGGTATAAAAAAAATTGGTTTCTGCACCAAGAATACCACATCAAAATGGGATTACTGAGAGAAGGAACAGATCAATAGTTGATTGTTCTAGAACACTAATGATAGAGAAAGGCATCACCCAAATCTTCTAGAGGGAAGTTTTTAGTAATGCTATCTACACACTAAATAGAGTATAATTAAAGAAGGACACAAAGAAGACACCGTATGAGCTATGGTATGGTAAAACATCCAATGTAAGTTACTTCAAAATATTTGGTAGTCAATGTTATGTCTTAAAGGATGATAGAAATGGAAAGATTGATGCCAAGAGTGATGAAGGTATTTTTCTAGGTTATTCCACCAAGAGAAAAGCTTATAAATGTCTCATCAAGGCTTCTAACAAAATTGTTAAAAGTGCAAATGTAAAGATAGATGAATTTGCAGAAAAGAATGAACTGGAAAGCACAAAAGAACCAAAGGACTACAACAAGTTTGTATATTATGAAGAAACCAACACTCTGCCCGAACAACAGTGCCTAATTCTAGAACAACAGAATGTTGTAACCGACGATCAGACTGCAATTACCAACGGTCAGGATGATAATCAAAATAATGTGCAAGGTGATGAAGAACAGAATGAAGATCAAAATGATGATCAAGTTGATACAAAAAGAGTTATACCTATACTTTCAAGATATGTAAGAAGGAACCATCCAGAGATCCAGATCATAGGAGATAAGAAAGCTGGTACAAGAACAAGAAGTAAGTCTTTAACCTCAAATTGTTTAATTTGTGAGTTTGAGCTAGAATCTGTCAATGATGCACTTGATAATGAAGAATGGATAAGTGCTATGAATGATGAGATTGAATAGATTGAGAAGAAAAAAACATGGTCACTTGTGCCAAGACCAAATGACAAGAATGTCATTGGTACAAAATGGATATTCAGGAATAAGCTTAATGAGAATGGAGAAGTCATAAGGAACAAAGCAAGACTAGTATGCAAGGGGTATGCACAAGAAGGTATAGACTATGGAGAGACCTTTGCACCAGTTTCTATGCTAGAAGGAGTAAGAATACTACTTGATTATGTTTCATTCAAGGGATTCAAAGTATATCAAATTGATGTCGAGTCAGCATTCCTAAATGGAATACTTGAAGAAGAGGTATACACTGAGCAACCAGAAGGTTTTTTCAATCCAGACAAGAGAAACATGGTATGTAGACTTCACAAAGTTTTGTATGGATTGAAACAAGCTCCAAGAGCCTGGTATGAATGACTTCATTCCTATCTAATATGTATTGGATTTTTAAGGACTAGTGAAAATAGTAATCTTTAGTTGAAGGAAGATATTGATGCTAACACTTTGATTGCTGAAATATTTGTTGATGACATCATATTTGGAGGCAATGATATGCTATGCAAATAATTTGTTAATGAGATGAGAAAAGAGTTTGAGATGTCTATGTTTGGAGAGATCAATTTCTTTCTTGGTCTACAAATCATTCAACAAAGTGAAGGTATTTTCATTACACAGTCCAAATACATCAAAGAGGTCCTAAAAATATTCAAGATGGAAGATTCCAAACTAGTTGGAACACCAATGGCTACTGGATGTAAGTTAACAAAGGAAGACAAGACAATAGAGGTAAATCAGACTTTGTATAAATCAATGATTGGAAAACTCATGTATGTTGTACACACTAGACCAGATATTGCACATGCAGTAGGAATTGTTGCTAGATTTTTTGCTAACCCCATGGAATCACATATGACTACTGTGAAAAGAATTCTAAGATATCTGAAGAATACTGAGGAATTTGGATTATGGTATAGAAGAGAAGGAAAATTTGAACTTAAGGTGTTTACCGATGCTGATTGTGCTGGAAATCTTGATGACCGGAAGAGCACAACTAGAGGAGAATTCTTTATGGGTGAAAGACTTGTCACATGGATTAGCAAGAAGCAAGGATGCATCTCACAGTCTACTGCAGAAGTATAATATGTTGTTGTTGCTGCAAATTGCTCAAATATTGCATGGATCAAACAGTTACTGGAAGGTATGAATATGAAGATCTTAGAACCAGTAATTATTTATTGTGATAACACTAGTGCAATAAAAATTTCCAAGAATCTATTCATGCATTCCAAGACTAAACACATTGCCATCAAGTATCATTATTTGAGAGAATAAGTTCAAGAAAAGGAGGTGATACTTGAGTATGTGCAATCAAAAGAATAATTGGCTGATATATTCACCAAGCCACTACCCAGGGATACATTTGAGTACTTGAGAAAGAGACTAGGGGTCAAACCCTTGTCTGCCAGTCAGTAATATGACTAAAGGCTGCATCAGCCTACATATTATCAGAATATCAATCATTTTGATGCAAGCAAAGAGATGAACTTCAAAAGATACATATATATACAGACATATATATACTAGAACCTATTAGGAATAAGGTGTCTCAACCTTGTATATTTCCTTACATTTGATATTTTCCAAATGTTAGCACTTTGAACAACGTGTAAGGTAATCATGACTGAAACGGTTATGACAGATTCCTATGATGGTCATTAATATTTGTAAGAGCTAATTATGGAAGTTTTGATGATGGGTGAAGACATTCAAGACATGTGGCAACTAATCAGTTGAGTACTGTACACTCTTCTATAATTGTGGGGTTTGGGACATTGCTCCGAAAAAAAAATTCGGGTTCCTATTTTCTCGCAGAATGGTAAAACCCTAATACGGCTGCCTTTGGAAGTTGCCCTAAAAAGTGACACGCTTGATATAAGCATTTTTTAGGGTTGCAAATCAAAGAGAAGTAAGTGTATTTTTGGAACATTTTTTATGCTGCCAAATTTGTCTTCAAGTGTCGATTATCTCCTGAAAGAACTTGCATTGCATGTGTATTGTAAACAGTATTAGTTTTGATTAATGCATTGTGGGGGTTTTGGAGTGCTGGGGTTTTTTACAAAAAGGTTTTCCCCAAGGTGAATCATTCTGTCATTCTCATTTTTCTATGTATGCATTTTATTCTATTATCATTCTGTAATTACTTAGGGTTAAATATGAATTTGCACGATCCGCTTCTTAGGAGTTTAGCGTAGGGAACTATTTTCCACACACTTAGTTTCCTTTTAGTTGGTATCAGAGCCTGGAAATTTTTTGTTCTATTTGTTACGGTACAGGTTTTTTGAGCTAATCTCTAGTTCAGTGGGAGTATTTTTGCAGAGTATTCATAACCTTATTGCAAGGATAGATGGCAAGTTCTTCATATAGTAGAATGGAGGTGGAAAAGTTCAATGGCACAAACTTTGAGTTGTGGAAACTCAAGATGGAAGACATGATCGTAGACCATGATGTATGGGAGGTAGTTGATAATGATATAAAAATAGTAAACATGCCTCAAGTAGATTGGGATCTCAAGGATCAAAAAGCTAAGGGTCTCATTAAACTCTGTCTAGAGGATTTTGTTCTCCTGAATGTTCTTGATGAGGAGACCGCAAACAAATTGTGGAAACAGCTTGGGTCTGTGTATCAAGCCAAGTCCTTGGTGAACAGATTGTTCCTGAGAAATAATTTGTATTCTCTAAGAATGGAGGAAGGAGGATCCATTCCAGATGACCTGAACGCGTTTAACATGTTGATTGCACAGTTGACATCAAATGGTGTCAAGTTGGAGGAGGAGGATTGATGTATGACCCTACTATGTTCCTTGCCGGATTCATGGGACCATCTTGTGATGGCCCTTGGGAGTACTATTGTCACTTTCCAAATGGATGATGTGGTGTCTTCATTTTTATCTGAAGAGATGCAAAGAAAGACTTTCGATTCAACCAAGGAATCCCTTGTTGTTCATAGTAGATCCAAAGACAGAGGAAATAAAAATGACAATAAGTCTAAAAAGGGTAGATCCAAATCCTGTGGGAAATATAAGACTCCTGGAAAGTATAAGGTAACATGTTGGAACTGTGGTAAGACTGGGCACTTCCATAAGGACTACAAAGAGCCAAAGAAGAAGAAGAAAAGCCCAGATTCAGATTCTAAAAAATCTCAAGAAGATGGCGATGCTTTTGTTGTAGCCTTGGCCACTCATGCATCTGATGATGTGTGGCTAATTGACTCAGGTACTTCTTTTCACATGACCTCTCATCAAAGTTGGTTCTCAAAGTATGATGAGTTCGATGGTGGAAAGGTGTACCTAGGTGATGATTCTCACCTAGAGATAGTTGGACGAGGAAGAGTCACTATCAGATTCCCTGATGGACAAGTAAAGGGGATCAACAGGGTAATGCACATCCCAAGTTTGGCACGAAACCTATTATCTATAAGTATGTTGAATGATGCAGGTGTGCAAGTTGTTTTTTTGAAAGATGGATGTAAGATGATTAGAGGAACTATAGTGCTCGTGAAAGGTACTAGGAGAGGTACCCTGTTTTAGATGGATGCTTGCACTTCACAGTGTAATATTTCTTATGTCTCAAGGAAGAGAGCAGCAGTCACTTCATCTCCACCATCTGAACCAGCAGTGAAGAAGTCTATGGTTATGGGTTCCGATGGTAGTGCAGAAAGTGTACCTAAGGGTGCTAACACTTTGGAAGGAAAACTTCCCATAGAAAAGACAATGTTGTGGCATATGATATTTGGCCACATTGGTGAGAAGGGTCTCAGAACCCTAAAAAATAAAAACCTCATTGATGGGTTAAATGAATGTAGTCTCGAGTTTGACTTTTGTGAACACTATGTTTATGGTAAGCAAAATCATGTTCGATTTTACTCCAATTCTCACAAGTCTTCTAGTATTTTGGATCTTATCCATGCAAATGTGTTTGGTCCTGTTAAAGTTCCTTCACTCTCCAAATCTGTATATTTTTTATCTTTATAGATGATTACAGCAGAAGGACATGGATTTATTTCCTTAAAATAAAGACACAAGTTTTTAGTCAGTTCAAGGAATTTAAAGCTCTCATAGAGAATCAGACTGGTAAAAGAATTAAGTGTGTGAGAACTGACAATGGTGGTGAGTTTTTTTTGGATGAGTTTGAACAATTCTATAAAGAATGATGGATCGAGAGGCATAAGACAACTCCTTATACCTCACAACAAAATGGAGTTGCAGAAAGAATGAACAGGACACTGATGGAAGGCTAGGAGTATGCTTAGTGGAGCTAGCCTCAAACAAAGGTTTTGGGCTGAAGCTATGGCCACTGCTTGCTATCTGGTTAAAAAATCTCCTATATCAGCTCTTTTTGGTAAGACACCCTTGGAGGTGTGGTCTAGTAAGAAGCCTTCAGTTAGACATCTTTGTGTTTTTGGTTGTGAAGCTTATACACATATGCCAAAGGAGAGAAGATCTAAGTTGGAAAACAAGGTTGTAAAATGTATCTTCATTGGCTATAGTGTTGGTATGAAAGGATACAAGCTTTGGGATGTTGTGATTGGTAAGGTGTATTATAGCAGAAATGTTATTTTTAGAGAGCTAACACCTTCTCCTATTTTTCTATAGCTAGATGAAAAATAAATGAAAGAAGATGTTGTTCAGTTGCCTCCTACCCCTGAGAAGAATGAACAGGGAGACCATGATGGATCTGATGATGAGGAGAGCTCTAGAAACTCTAAAAAATTTAGAAGAAGAGGTAGAACAACCTCAACCTCAGTCCTTGAGGAGATCCATGAGAGAAAGAAAGTAGCCAGAGAGGTTTGGATTTTCTATGTTAGATTCCAGTTGTGTGTATGCCTTGATTACAAACACTGATGAGCCTAGATCTATGAAAGAGGCTATAGGTATGGAAGATGCAGGTTCCTAGATTGAGGCCATGGATGATGAGATGGCTTCATAGGAGAAGAAAAAAACTTGGGACCTAGTACCTTTTCCTAAAGGATGAAAACCTGTTGGAAGCAAAAGGGTGTTTAAGAAGAAATTCTGTGCAGATGGTAGTGTTGAGAGGTACAAGGCTAGATTGGTTGCAAAGGGGTATTCATAGGTGGAGGGAATTGATTATGGTGAAATATTCTCTCCTGTTGCATCTTACATCCATAAGATTTCTGTTATCTCTAGCAGCATCATATGATTTAGAGGTAGAACAGAAGGATGTGAAGACAGCTTTCCTTCATGGTGATTTGGAGGAAGAGATCTATATGTCACAGCCTGAGCACTATATTCAGAAAGATAAAGAGTCTTTGGTTTGAAGATTAAAGAAGTCTTTGTATGGTTTGAAATAATCTCCTAGGATGTATTACCTTAAATTTGATGCCTTTGTGTTGTCGATTGGTTTTCTGAGATCAAAATCAGATCATTGTGTTTATTTCAAAGTTGACAATGATTGCCTTCTTATTATTGCATTATATGTTGATGATATGTTGTTGATTAGGAAGGGTATGGGTATGATTTCTGATTTGAAGTCTCAATTGTTAGCATAGTTTGAGATGAAAGATCGAGGGGCAGCCAGGTATATTCTAGGTATGGAAATCAGCAGAGATATGTCTAACAGAAAACTTTGGTTGAGTTAGAGTAAGTATGTGAAGTCTGTGTCAGACATGTTTAGCATGGCAGATTGTAGACCATTGTGTGTTCCTGTTTCTATGGGAACAAATTTATCTATGGATGATTGTTCAAAATCTCCTAGTGAGGTGGAGGACATGAGCAAAGTACCTTATGCGAGTGCAATTGGAAGCCTTATGTATGCTATGGTTTGTACTAGACCAAACATTGCCCAAGCAGTGGGAGTCCTGAGTCGGTTTATGGCTAAACCTGGATGGGTACATTGGGATGCAGTTAAGAGAGTGTTCAAATATTTGAAGGGTACATCAGAGTATTCCATATGCTATCATGGAAACTCTTCTATAGCTCTACATTTAGTTTTTATTCGTCGGTTTGTGGATTCAGATTGGGCAGGTGGCATTGATAGTAGGAGATCCACTAGTGCCTATGTGTTCACTATGTTTGGTGGTGCCATCAGTTGGATGAGTAAGAGAAAACCTATGGTTTCTTTTTCCATGATAGAAGCAGAGTACATGGTAGCTACTCATTCTTGTAAGGAATCCATTTGGCTTAAGAGACTGTGTTCCAATGTTGGTGTTGATGCAGGACAAATAACAATTTGTTGCGACAGTCAGAGTGCTATTTTCCTTGCGAAGAATCCAACTTTCCATGCCAGAACCAAGAATATTGATGTGCGGTTTCACTTTGTGAGAGATATGGTAGAGGATGGAAAGGTAAGTTTGGAGAAAGTAGATATAGTAAAGAATGTTGTGGATGCAATGAAAAAACCTATGGGCACAGAGAAGTTCATATGGTGTTCGGAGTCTATGGGCCTCTCGGCCTATAGCAATTAAATCCTGTTATTTCCTTTGGCTCTTACAAGGTGTTTGACAAGTGGGAGAATGTTAGGAATAAGGTGTCTCAACCTTGTATATTTCCTTACATTTGATATTTTCCAAATTTCAGCACTTTGGACAATATGTAAGGTAATCATGACTGAAACGGTTATGACAGATTTCTATGACGGTCATTAATATTTGTAAGAGCTAATTGTGGAAGTTTCGATGATGGGTGAAGACATGCAAGACATGTGGAAACTAATCAGTTAAGTACTATACACTCTTTTGCAATCATGGGGTTTGGGGCATCGCTCTGAAAAAAAATTTGGGTTCCTACTTTCTCAGATAATGGTAAAACCCTAATACGGCTGCCTTTGGAAGTTGCCCTAAAAAGTGACGCGCGTGATATAAGCATTTTTTAGGGTTGTGAATCAGAGAGAAGTAAGTGTATTGTTGGAACATTTTTTATGCTGCCAAATTTGTCTTCAAGTTTTGATTATCTCCTGAAAGAACTTGCATTGCAAGTGTATTGTAAACACTATTAGTTTTGATTAATACATTGTGCAGGTTTTGGAGTGCTAGGGTTTTTTACTGAAAGGTTTTCCCCAGGGTAAATCATTGTGTTATTCTCATTTTTCTATGTATGCATGTTATTTTATTATCATTCTATAATTGCTAAGGGTTAAATCTGAATTTGCACAATCCTCTTCTCAGGAGTTTAGCGTAGGGAACTATTTTCCGCACACTTAGTTTCCTTTCAGAACCGAGCACCAGAACATATTGTTATATGTTGATGGATAAGGGAAATTCAAGGAATATATTATGGATAGGAGAAAAATGATTATTTGACATGAATGTCAGATATTTGTAAAATATTTGTTTGGAATTGTTGTCAAAGGGAGAGAGATTATCCATATTATCACTTTCTTCTGAAAAAAAGGGAGAGAGATTATCCATTATCAGATTACTCCAATAGGGAGAGATTATATCCTAAGGGAGAGAAATTGTATGAAATTTTATACAAAGGAAGAGTTGCTGACAAGAGAAAAAGACATCACAAAAGAGAGAATAGTCAAAGGAGAGAAATTGACACAAGAAGAGGTCTCGACACATCAGAAGACAAAGAGCTGCAAGAATCAAATCTAAGCTAAAATAGAGCTTACCGGAGGTTAGACATTTATCATTTATCAAATAAAAGATTGGTAGTTTGCTGAATCTCAACGATTGTATTTCATATTGTATTATAAATAGTATAGTGTGATAATATAGTATGTTTCCATCAATGCCAAAGGGAGAGATTGATGAAATGTAACTGATTGAATGTTTGATAATGTTAAGTTCAAGATAATGCAAGGCATTAAAAATTAGTTAATGGTTTGTATTGTCATTCATGTCAACTTGATATCATCTGTACAGTCAGGTACACAATGCCAAAGACTTCAGAGAATCAATGGAACAAAAGTTATGATTCTAGGAATGCATAAAATTCATGTATTCACTAGGTGATAGACAACACTGATAGAGTGCACACCATCAATAAAGGAAAAGTAGAAAATTCACAGTGATACCCAATGAGTAGAAGACAGTGTTGCACGGTGAAGCAAAACCATAGGATGCCCGACGAGCTAAAAATAGATTTTCCTGATGAGGAAAAATCCAATGATGCACGATGGACAGAGGTCCTGAAGCTAACTGGATTCATGTTGATGGAACTATCAGTTTTCACCGACAACTAAGTGAAGAATTGACCAACGGAACAGAGAGTTCAGAAAACAACAAAATATCTAGTTGGCAAGAGCTAAAGATAGACTTAACTGGTTGTTTTCTTTGTTTTATTCAACTAGAGTTAAGTAATTCATTAAAAGAAGATTTGTATAGTTGGCATGAAGATAACTATGAGATAAATTAGGAGTTATACTTTAAATGAAATTGGCTGGATTGTTTTTCACGCCAAGAATCAAGAATCAAGAAACAATTAATATCATGTCTATATAAGAGACAAGATTAATTCATTTTCATACCACAATTACATGAAAAGGGGATTAAGGGGAGTGAATAGAAAGAGGATGCTGAAGAGAAACTAATGAAGAAGAACTTCATACAGTCCTGATCAATCAAGCTGAAGGAGAGCTAAAGAATTCTGCGGACACCAACAAATATTGCAGCACAGTATCACAGAGAAAAAAGTGTGGAGCACAAAGAATTGAATTGATACATTGATCAGAGAGGTAATGTACTTAAATAGAACTGAAAATCTACAATTCAAAGTTGCATCATGAACATGTCATAGTATTTCAGTTTAACCATTGAAGCATCAAGTCTCTTAATAGAGTAGGACTTAACAGTCTTCTATATATTGAGGTACATCCCAAGGAGTGCCAAAAAGGTTGATTCATTAAATTAGCATTGGACTTGCCCGATACCTATTCACAGTCTAAGAAGGAGGTTGATTCAAGGATGGTAGCAATAGATGTCTGATACTAAGTAACAACCTCTATGTATAAAATCCTCTAACAAGGTCACACTTAACAGTGTGTTTGTAACCTTTAACAGGGTTGGCTCCTAACAGAGCTCACTTCAGAAGAGTGAAAATTTATGGTACCGGTCCCAGTGGTTTTTCCCTTAACAGGGTTTCCACGTTAAAAATTCATGTGTTATGTGTTTATGATTCATTTATTTACTGTTTTGTATCTAACATAGTTAACACTAGATTGATCGGTATACTCTGCTTATTTATTGAGTTTCGGTAAATAGTTATACTTCTTATTGGTTATCAAGGAGAATAAGGACAGACAAGGAAAACTAACAGATAGTTAAATCATTATAATTATTTCATGGCATGCATCTTGTAGGGACTTAATAATCTAAGGTTTATTTGATTGTTGGTTAAGTTTAAGGATAAATTTTTGAGGCCACTGATTCACCCCCCCCCCCCCTCTCAGTTATTACTTNTTCCCCCCCCCCCCCCCTCTCAGTTATTACTTACAGTCTCTTCCTCCTTTGGCTTTACCAAGATTGCATAGCCAATTACTTCTTCCTCCTTCATGTCTTTTAGGAATTATTTCCCACTCATTAGTAGGGTATTGGAGCCCACTTTCTCCACTGCATCTTCTTCAATCAAACACTGTATTTTAAAATTCACTCCACCCTTATTGAAAAAATACTTGTTCTCTTTACCATGGTGGACTACCTCCCTGTCATACTGCCATGGCCTTGCAAGCAATAGATGGCATGCATCCATTGGTAGCACATCACATATTATCCTATCTTGATACTTCCCTATGGTGAATTCAACCCATACTTGTTCATTAACCAATACATTTTGCCCCTTGTTTAGCCAAGTAACTTTATAGGGATACACATGAGGAATCTTGGTTAACTGTAACTTCTACACTACTTCCTCTAAGATCACATTATTTGTAGATACTGAGTCAATTATAAATCTACATAGTTTACCAGGTATCTTACACTTGACCCTAAAAATATCCCTCCTTTGTTTGTGCTCATCTTTTCTAGGTGCCTTGATCAAGATTCTTTGAAGCATTAATCTTTCTCCTTTCTCTAAATCTAGGCTTACCTCTGAATGTTTGGTGTTGTCTTCCTCTTGGATATATGAAATTTTTTTCTCCCCTTGTGAGGAAGTTGGCTTATCTAGACACCTATAGGCAAGGTGTCCCAAATATCCATAGTTATAGCATTTCATAGAAGAAAAATGTGAGCTTCTTCCAAATCCTCAATATCTTCCTCTTCCACCACTGTATGGACTTCTCCCTCTACCATAGCCACCTCTATGTTGTGACTCTTTTTTTTTTCATTGAGCCTTGAGTCTCCTTGACCCCTGCTATCATAAATTCTACCACTAGAACCTCCTCTTTGTCCACCTCTGGAATCTCTACCTCTTCCTCTACCCCTTGAGTTAGAATCTTGCTTCTTTCTAAGTTTCTCTTCCACTTTCAGGGCCATTTGAAAACAACTATGAATATAGGTTAGGGTAAGAGGCTTATCTCTTCTTGAATGTTCCATCTTATTCCATTAAGATACCTAGAAACATTTATCCTCTATGTCTCTTGCACCCTAGATCTAACACAAAGCTTTTGATATTCTTTGGTATAGCATGCCACATCTAGGTCCTTTTGTCTAAGATTTTGTCTCTTCTTGTGTAGTTAAATATCGTAATCTTCTTGTAGGTAGTTTTCCTTCACCTTAGCCACCATAGCTTTCCAATTTTCTATTTTCTTATTTGCTTCCCTTTCTCTTTCTTCTTGTCGAAACTTCCACCAATTTAATGCTTTTCCTCTTAGCCTTGATTTTTCTATCTTCACCTTTTATGCCTCTATGATACCATCACATTTCAAATGGTTCTCCATACCCTCAATCCACTCCATAACCAACTCTGCATCCATCTTGCCAGAGAACACTATAATTCCTTCTAGGGCCTTGCCACTTAATTCCTTGAGGGCCTTGAGGAATGGTTCCTCAGGTAGAGGAGGGTTAGGCTCTGGTTCTACCTCCTCTTAAACTGGATTCTTTCCCTTATCTTTCTCTTCTACCATTTGTTCTTTCATCTTTTTTTCTGCCTCTACAACTTCTGCCAATTTTAACTTCATTTCCTCCATAGCTTCTTCTAGGATTATGTTCATGACTTGTTTCTCTAACAATTCTCTTTCCAATTATACATTAGTGACCATGGTTCTTTCTCCAATGGATTCACTTCCCTCTGACATACACTGATCAATTCCCAAGTCTTTCAATGGCTTTGATACCAATTTGATGGGGAGCTCACTCAAAAGAGAACTCTTGCTCCAATAAAGACCTTTCTTTGGGCCTTCTTAGGGTATCCTTCTCTACCCTATCCAGAGGATGATTCTATGATCCTCTTTCTCACTTTGAACTCTCCACGAACTTCAAACTTCCAATAATCCCTTCTCCATTCAACTATGCACCAAGGGATCCATTAAAAGACCAAAACTCCCAATACTCTCTTGGTTACTAGGATGGGTCTCCTAACCTTTTCTAGGTCACCTTCAATGGTTTCCAACTCAATTGGATGGACTCTCAAAAAGGTTTCTAGTCGAGTCCTTGGGTTTCTTGTTTTAAGGCCTTGTAGCCTTTTTGGTCAATTAGGCCTCCTAGGAACTAGATTTCTTGGAATTCCTCACAAAAAACCTTAACACCCCTCCAAACCAATTATCTATTCTTTGTAGGTCTATCCTCGGGTCTAGGATTTTCAAAGTTTTACACCCCCACTCTGTCTGTACATAGGATTTTCAAGAAACCCTTACTTTTAAGGGTTTTGGGAACATGTACTCTTGTCTGTGTTCTTTGCTTAAACAAAGTGACTCATTTAGCTCCACTAATCCTCTCCTTGCATCCACTTATCAAGGACTCACTTCTCTACATTCTCCCACCATTTATTGGTTTCATCCAATCCATCTAGCAAGCTTTTCTTGCCACTATTCCTTCCAAGCTCCTAGCCAGAATGCACTAGCACTCGCCTAGGGCTTGGTGTTAAAATTGCTTCCCATGTACAAAATGACTCCACCAGCCTTATATACACTGTAAATGGAGTCCCCTACTTGATTCCAAGAGGCCATAGATATTTGACCATGGTAATTCAATTGGGGTGCATATTTACATGACTGGCTCAAAACAAGATAGCGAACTAGAAGAAAAGAAAGAATTTACAAAAACATAACCAGTAACACTAGATAACTAAACCAATGCCATAGTGATTAATTACATGTCAAAACACAAAGCCTCAATGCATTAATTCATTACTTTCAATCCACTAATCAACTGCATCAAAGCTCTGTTACAATACACAGTGAAAAATTCTCTTTTCTAATGCTCAGTCCTTACACAATGACAACCAACCCTTCGTTTAGGGTTTCTTCCACCTTATATATTTTATCCCTGTAGGATCAGACGCTAAGGTTGGGATTTGGGCACCATTAAATCCCTTTCCTAAATTCTAGGAAATGTTGTCATGATAACTTTTCAAAATTGAAAAATTGTCATGAGCAACTTTTACATTTTTTTTGCATTTCACCAAACCACTATGCCTAATGACCCAAGTTGACTTCAAATCATCATTTAAGACCTTCAAACACCTAAAAACACAAAAATCCCAAATGTCACTCCATTTTTGGGATCAAAACCCAAGTTTGACCACTTGGTTGACTTCCTAGGATTTGGACACTAGATCTTAGTGAAACATCCAAATCACCTAACCTAAAGACATATCTCAACACACCCCTAAATAAACTATGGGACTTTATAAGTAGTCCTTATTCACTAGGTGGTTGGCCAAACCAACCTACAAGAAAAAATGTCACAAGATCTTCACAAGACCTTTTTGGGTGCTCCTACACCAAACATCTATGAGAATATTAGAAGAGAATGGAAAAATTCTATAATAAGAAAGTTAAACCTCATGGGTTTCAAGTGGGGGATCTCGTGCTAAGAGAGAATACTAAAAATCAACAACATAGAGAAAATAAGGGCAAGTGTGAGCCTAACTGGTTAGGGCCTTTCATAATCATAATAGTATTTGGGTCTAGGTTTTATCAGTTAGTTACCACAGAAGGAGACGCACTTCCTGATCCAATCATATGAAGTGATTCTATGCCTAAGCTATTTCCAATAGCTATTTACAGTGGAAAAGATTCTAAAAATTTCAAAAATAGTGGAAAATTACTGAAAAATCCTAAAAAGCATAAAAAGAGGCAGAAAAAATGATTGTCCCAGTGAAAACTTGGCAAGCAGGTGCTTGGGCTCCATAAAAGAGAATCGTATGTTACTCTCCCTTCACCCCCGCACCACCTTCTCTCCTCCACCCCCAGCACCTCCCACCGTGCGCTACCCACCCTCTACCCTTATCCCTCCACTCCTCCCCACTG